>PVKE010000375.1:43597-80177 GCA_004027555.1 Craseonycteris thonglongyai
AAAAAAAAAAAAAAAAAAAAAAAAACAAAACAAAACAAACAAAAAAAAAAGATCAGCCCCAGACACTCTTTTTACAATTTAGCATCTCAGTTTCTGGTTCCCAAACAATTCATCTATTTACTCATTTATTCACACCTTGGCTTCAGTTTCCATCATCATGACCACATGCATTCCCTGAACTCTAAACCCTCCAGTATAACTCTCTCTACTGAACTGTCACCAGGTACCTCAACCTCAGCATGTGCCAAACTGAGCAAATGACATTCCCCGGAGCCCAGACTCTGCTGGTGCTCTCGGCCTCAGAAGGTCTCTACCATCTAGCCACCTGTGCAGGCCAGGTCACGCCTCACTCCCTTCCCTCTCCCTATGAAATCCACCATGTAGGCCTGAATGTGCTTTCATTACTCTGTCACCTGTGGTACCAAACATACCTAACCCCCATAGGAGACCGTTTCTTACAGATCACTAGTCCTGCGTGGATGTTCAGGCCAGGGAGGCAGCTCTTCGCTACATGGTCATTTAAGGACCCAGGCCCCTTCTGGGGTGTGACTCTGCCATGCCTGCAGGCCCTGTCATTTGCACGTAGCTCTCAGAGGACCCCAGAGGGAGCGGGCAGGGAGGAACTAGCATGGGAGTTTTCATGGTCCCGGCCTGTAAGTTGTACATTCCACTTCTATTCACATTCCACTGGCTAGAACTCTGTCATGTGGCCTCATTTTATGGCAAGGGACACTGAGAAATGAGCTTAGCTGCTTATATAAAGAAGACAAGGGCAGACTGGGTGCCCAGTCTTCATCAAAATAGGCTCTTTCTTTTTCTTTTTTCCCAAAAGATTTATTTTTTTTAATATTTATTTTTATTGTTTTTGACAAAGAGAGAGAGAGACAGAGACAGAGAGAAGAGGGAGGGCCCAGAGCAGTCTCCATAGTTGCACATCATTGGTTTTTCCGCATCGTTTCATTCCACAGGTGGGCGCGGGGCTGCACAGGGCAGGAACTGGGCCGGGGTCTCACCCCAGTGAGAACTGAACTGGGGGCACTCCCCAATTCAGCATATGGGTCCACACGGGCCGGGGACAGGATTCGATCCTTGGTCACAGGGCTACAAAGTGAGCACTTAACCCACTGAGCCATCCAGGCCTCCCCCAAAGATTTATTTATTTTTTGAGATAAGATGAGAGAGAAAGAGAGAGAGAGAAGGGGGAGGGCCCAGAACAATCTCCATAATTGTACATCATTACTTGCAACATGGTTTAATTCCACACAGGTGGATGTGGGGCCACACAGGGTGGGGACCAAACGGGGGCCTCCCACATGGGAGGCGGGAACCTTCACTACCAAGCCTTCCCAGCAGCTTCTGGTTGCATATGGGCTTACACAGGGCTAGGGCGCAGAATGGAACCCCAGACCTCACAATTGCAAGGCAAGTGCTCAACCACTGAGCTATTTCAGCATCCCACAATAAATTTTCCACAACCGTGCACAAGTGACAATGAAGGGAGACACTGAAAACTCCTTCCATCAGGCAGCCTTTCAGGGAACATGACCGAGTGACTGTCCTGGGTAACCTGCTTGCCTCCACTATCAGAGGCCACCCCTGCCCTGGGAGCTGAGCCTACTTGCCATGTGGTGAGATGAATGATACAGTGGAAGCACAGGACAGGGAAATGTTGGAGGCACTGAACCAAGCTGGGGAGTTGAGGGGGAAGGACAAGACTTCCCATAGGAACAGACTGCTGGGCTGCACCATGAAGACTGAAGGGGGGGTCTCTAGGCAGAGATGGGGGAGAAGGGAGTAAAGGTAGAGGAGACCAAAACTTGACAAAGCACAGACTGTTTGGGGATCTGCAAGTAGCCCCATATGACAGAGAGGACCTGACTGTGCCGTTGGGCAGGGTCTTTACATGCCATGACAAAGGGTTGCTTTTACCCACAGGAAACAGGAAGTTAGTACGTAAGTACTGGGAGAGCAAGAGTCGGGTGGGGATGGAACGGAGGGGCGGTGAGAGATGCTAAGGAGGGGGGAATGGGCAGAGCCTTGTGGATATGTGTGCCTATGACCCTGACTCTACGCATTGGGTGGGATGGGCAATAAGGCTATGAAGTTGGAGCAGAATCACCTGGCTTTGAATACTGGGCCTGACAAGGAAGGCAGTGGGCAAACACTGTCTGCCTCTCTCAAGGAGACAACCATCTCACCAGAGGTGCCAGCCCCCCGCTTCCTGGTTGGTTATGCCTGCCTCTAGCAGCATGGTCTGTGTTGTCTATTTCCTCTAGTACCTTCATCTCTAATGGCTAGAAAAGGATCAAGAGATGAGCCCTTTGAAAGATCAAGTCCAAACCCCTCATTGACAGAGAAGGAACCCAAAAGTCAGGGAAGGGGTGTGGTTTAGTCCATTCAAGCTGCTACAACAAAATGCTATAAAGACTGGGTAGCTCACAAACAAACATTTATTTCTCACAGTTCTGGGGCATTGGAAGTCCAAGATCAAGGCATTGGCAGACTTGGTGTCTGGTGAGAGCCTGCTTCAAGACAGTTGTCTTCTCACTGTGTCCCCAGCAGAAGCGGTGAGGGAGCTCTCGGGAGTCTCTTTTATAAGGGCCCTACCTCCATTCATAAGGGTTCCAACCTCATCACCTAAGGCCCCCCGCCCCCTAATACTGTCACATTGGGGGTTAGGATTTCAACATACACATTTTGGGGCAGTGTAAACACTCAATCTGCAGCAGGGAATAACATGTCCAGCAGGGCCATGGCCCATGTAGTGTCCTGCCAGCCCCTCCGGCCCTCCTCCAAGGCCCAGCAGTTAGAGACAAGAGATAAGAGGCACCTGAGGTTTTCTTCCTCCCACCAGAGTGCTGAGTATGAAAGAGCACAGATAAGGACACAGAAACCCAGCCTTTGTCCCACACAGAGAAACAGGAAGCCACATGTTCCTGGGTATGAACAGCAAGGGAGTCACAGTTCCAAAAGTAATTTCTGTCCCCAGCATAAGGCAGGAACAGGCAGGACTCCCCAGGCAGAGGGGGTGTCAGGTGGCTGAAGAAAGATGAACAGTCTCCAGTCAACACAGGGGAAGTAGCCAGGAGCCTTCTGCCGCTGCGCAAAGGAAGGATCCTTGGGGTGAGTGCTACATCTTAACACTCTATGTTCACATTCTGTCAGTGAACTGGCTGAACCGCCTCTCCAAGTTGGGGGCCTGATCTAAGCTCAGAATGAAAGATAAGGTTCTACTATCACCTGATCCAGGAGGGTCGAGAAATGAAAGCTCCTCAGGCAGAGTCCTGGTCCCACACTGCCTCACCTGGATGACTGCTCAGCACCATCTTGCTTCTTGCCACCTGTTTGCCCCAAAGCTTGTTACAGCTGCCCCCAAAATAGCACAATCCCACTACTCACCCAACCCCTAGCACCACCTCGAACCCACTTCTGAGGAAGCCTCCTTGATCTGCATAACCCCCTCAACCCGCCCCACCACTTCTCCTCAAGGAGATGCACTGTCCCCACATGGCCCCACATTCCACTCCTGAATGCCAGGCCTCATCTCCTCCCACCTCCTTCAACACAAATGGAGGGGTCCTCTCACCCCACGTCCCCCGGCCTCACACTCTGAGCAGGGCCATACAACAGAAATAGGATGCAAAGACATGTCTAATTTAAGTTTCTAATAACCACATTAAAAGACAACTAGACAATTAGTAAAAAGGGAAAAAGAAACAGGTGAAATTAATTTTAATATTTTATTTATTCCAATTTATCCAAAATATTATTTCAACATGTAATCAACATAGAAAATTACTTACTGGCTTTTTGGACTATCTTTGAAATGCAACATGGATTTTACACTTACAGCGCATCTTGGCTCAGACGAGGTACTTTTCAAGTGCTCAGTGGCCACCGCACTGACCAGCGCAGATCTAGACCAGCAGTGGCAAACTATGGCCATGTCCCAGATCTGGCCTGTTACCTGATTGCGTCTGACTTTGAACAAAGAATGATTTTTATGTTTTCCAATGGTTAAAGAAATCAAAAGAATAGTATTTCATTACACGTAAGTCCTATGGAATTCAAGTTTAGTGACCAAGAATGAGGTTTTTAATTCTGTTAATAAAAATGTATAGAAATATGTTTTACTGCTTCATATATTATGTACTTACCTACAGAATACACTCGATTTTGCCTCTTGGATCACACAACAGAAAACACTTCTAGGGGAAGCCGGGATGGCTCAGTGGGTTGAGTGCTCACTTTGCAGCGCCGGGGACCGAGGATCGAGTCCCGGCCCCGGCCCGTGCGGAACCATGTGCTGAACTGGGAGCTCCCCCACTTCAGTTCTCTCTCTCTCTCTCTCTCTCTCTCTCTCTCTCTCTCTCTCTCTCTCTCTCTCTCTCTCTCTCTCTCTCTCAAAAATAAATAAATAAACAAACAAACTAAAAAAAAGAAAACACTTCTGATGGTGTGCAGGAAGAGTTGCTCTCTGAACTCTAATACAGGAGCTTCAGATTTGGCTCCGGAATCAGGAGGCTGCCCCAAGTCCCAACTCTGGAATTTAAAACAAGTAATTTCCTCTTTTTGAACCTCAATTTTCTTCATTTGAAAACCGGCCAAGGGAAGCCGTTAAGTACTCACTTTGCAGCCCCGGGGACCAAGGATCGAATCCCGGCCCCAGCCTGTGTGGACCCATATGCTGAACTGGGAAGTGCCCCCAGTTCAGTTCTCACCAGGGTGAGACCCCGGCCCAGTTCCTGCCCTGTGCAGCCCCACACCCACCTGTGGAATGAAACTATGTGGAAAAACCAATGATGTGCAACTATGGAGACTGTTCTGGGCCCTCCCCCTTCTCTCTGTCTCTGTCTCTGTATTTCTCTCTCTCTCTCTGTCAAAAACAATAAAAATAAATCTTTTAAAAAAAAAGAAAGAAAGCAAACCCGCCAGCACTCAAATGGGCGCAGAGAGGGTGAAAACCCAGCACAGGTGATGAGCTGGTTGCCAGTGTCCTGCGCATCACCTCTCCAGCTGCATCACCTGCCCACCGAGCCCCGTCACCTGACTCAGTATCTCCACCGGCGGCGCCACCACCCGTCGCCTTTTCCCAGCACCCTCAGCAACCACCGCCTCCACTGGCCGGAATCCCACATGGGTGGCTTCTGGATCAAGTTGGCAGCGCAAACCTCCATCTGCCTGGAATGGCCTCCCCTCATGACACCTCTGCCGCCCCTGCAGCCCCTGCCGGGTCTGCCCACAGCACTCCCGCACGCCCGCCGGGCTGCTGCGCGTGCGCGTGCGCATGCCCGTGGCGCGGTTCCCAGGTAAGGCCCGCGTCCCGGGCTCGTGCCAGGTCTGTACGCACGCGCGGGTCGCAACAGATACTTCCGCCTGGCCCAGTGAGGCGTGGGCCAGACTTCCAGGACTATTCCTTTCTTCCCCCACGCCCTCTCCCCTACCCCATGATAAAATCCTCATCCCACACCTTAATCCCGGCTGCTCGCTGACTCTGCAGAGCCTCCTCCCAGGCATACCCCCCACACCTAGCCTAGCCCTTCTGCCCGCTTCTGCCTTTCCAGATCCAGCTTCTCTCCCTACCTAGGCAGCCAGCCAGGTCACCTGCTGACTTCAGTTGGCCTAGTCTACGCTCTAGCACCCACGCCACCCATTTTCCTTTGTCACTTCCCGCCAGTAAATTTTTTTCCTCCTGGGAAAGTGTTCCCTCTAAAATTGACCCTCTTTTCTGGCTACCAGGTCAAACTGAACATGTTGCCAACAAATATTCTCCACAATTAATATTCCTCCACTTTGCCAAAAAAGGTGAGAACTGGCCTGGGGGGGGGAGGGGGGGCACTGAGCCCTGACCCGTGGTGGAACAGCTTCCTCATGCCGGTCTCCAGATTTTCCTTCTATATTCTGGGGTTCCCCCAAAAAAACATTTTTTATTGAGATATAACTAACATACCATAAATCCACCCACTTAAAGTGTCAGGTTCAATGGTTTTAGTATATCCACAGACTTGTCACCACAATCTAAGTTTAGAATAATTGCATCACCTAAAAAGAGACCCATACTCATTAGCAGTCAGTCCCATTCCCACCCTCCCTCCAGCCCCTGCAACACTAATCTATAGATTTGCCTAGTCTGGTCATATCATATAAATGAAACCATATTACGTATATGTGACCTTCTGTGCCCAATACAATGTTTTCAAGGTTCATCCATATTACAGCTTGGGTCAGTATCTCATTCCTTTTCATTGCCAAATGATTTTCCATTTCTTTTGCTGATTCCTCCTCAGAAGCTGATTTAGAACATGTGGAAGCACCTCGGAACACAGTCCTGCTCTTCTCTTCCTCTCTATCCATTCAGTCCCTGTTGATCTCACCCAGTCTCTTGGCACAGAAATCCCATCTCTCTGCAAACAGCTCACGGATCTTTCACCCAAGTCCTGCTGGTCCCTTCCCTGAGATCCTGATGCGCAGGTCCTGTGACCTCCCGCACACCTCTGTTTAGAGGTCATCTTAGGCGTCAGGCGTAACACATCCAGTACAGAAAACCACAGACTGAGCTCAGTTGTGAATATTTTTTTTAAGTTTTATTTTAATGTTTTTAACAGAGAGAGACAGAGAGAGAGAAGGGGGAGGGCCCAGAGCAGTCTCCACAGTCGTACGTCATCTGTTGTGACATGATTTCATTCCACACAGGTGGATGTGGGGCCACATGAGGTGGGAACCACACCAGGGGCCTCCCCCATGGGAGGGGAGAAACTTCACTGCTGGGCCATCCCAGTGGTTACCAGTTGCACTGCAGCTCAGCACATGGGTTTGCACAGGCCAGGGCCGGGATTTGATCCCCAGACCTTGTGGTTATAAGGCAAGCATTCAACCTGCTGCGCTATCCCAGCATCCCATCCCTGAGTTTTTATAAATTTTTATTGAAACACAGCCACATCCATCTGTTTATATGTTGTCCACAGAGGCTTTCAGGATACAAAGCAAGATTGAAGAGCTGCAACAGATTATATGACCCAGAAGCCCTTATTTACTATCTGGCCATTAAGAGAAAACATTTGCCAATCCCTGATCTAAATCAAATTGTAACAGAGTGAAATGCCTGGCATCTCTGGCTCAATCTTTTTCAAACTTGCGTTGTGCCCATGGTCTTCAGGCTAATAGCTTCTGCTTAGTCTTGCATACAGACGTGCTAATCATGAGAGGAATTCTGCTTGGGGGGCAGGGGCTTGAGGAAATAAGGGAAGTATGTATTGTTTATCAAAGATGTGCAGGAACCTTGAGACTGGACTCACATCACCCAGCACATTCTTCCTCAGACGCTGCTGGCACCTGGGTATCTGCAGTGGTCAATCATCTCTTGTTTCTCCTGTTGCCGCTTCCCCTGACATAAAAGAAGCCTGAACTTTGTACTTGATGATGGATCTGGGGAAGCACTCGGGCTCCCGTCTACTCAGTAAACCTTTTCTTACTCCAAACCCTGCCATTTTGAGCTTTGTCCTTTTGAAGTGCCAGGCACACAGACTTCGAACTGGTAACCAAATGGACTCTGACACTCAAGGTCTCCCTGTGGAGCCCCAAATGCTCCCAACTCAGTTTCCCATCCAGTCCGCTTTACTCCAGCCCGGCTGGTCTCTGTTCTGTCCCTCATGGAGGAAGAGAAAAACAGATTCCTGTTTCTCATGTGTAGCAAAGTAAGGCACAGACAGAAGCTGAGCAGCACCAGGTTCCTGTCCCTCCTCGGCGGCACTGGGGTCTGCGGAGAAGGAGCACTGGACTAGGACCGGAACCACCTGTTGTTCCCAGAATCCTGCCTCTCTCCATCCCCCGCTGGTTTGCTCTGTGGTCAGGGCAAGTCCCTGCTTCTCCAAGCCTTATCAGTTCCCTCTGCTACAGGACAGGGGGCAGTGGACGGGTCCTAAAGCCACTTCCAATTCTCACATCTAGGAGTAGGACCAACACCTCCCTGCACCCTCCAAAGAAACCAGCTGTCAACAGCATAGTCATAAAAAGTGCATAAGCCAGAGCTGGCCACAGTTGACCTTGTTTAGTTCTCACTGCTCCACAGGGTGGGCACATACACCAGAGAGGGCCAGGACTGGCCTGCTTGACAGATCCCAGCCCCAGAGGCTGCAGTGAGACTTGGGCAGTGACAATGTCACCTGCTTTCTCCATCCCATCACACCTCATGGAATCAATGACTCTGAGAGAGGCTTGGTGTCTGGAGGCAAAGGCCCTCTTCAGGCCCCCACCCGCATCTGGGACCAAGTTCCAGCTGTGACTACAGTGGCCAACATTTATCTAGCACCTACTTTCTATATGAGGAAGGACCAAAAAAACCCCAAATTACCTTCTGGAGAGTGTGCCCATGTAGCCTATGCTGGGTGAGGGCTCTAGGAACCCATGTGCATCAGTGTACCAGCTGGCCTTGCTGTGAAAGGCTGCATTTAGCTTCAGTAAATTTTTTTGGAGACTCTTTCAACACATTTGACCATTTCATGATGAGTAATTTACACAAACAACGTGCAGCATGACAACACACCTGCCCACACTGTGCTGAGTATTCAGCAGGTTTTGACCAAAAGAACAGCATGAACTCCATGCCCCACATTCTCTTTTCACCCAATCTCACCCCGAGCAACATTTTTTGTTTCCCTGATGAAGAACAGTCCTTAAAGGCAAACATTCTGCTGATATGGAAGAGGTGAAACAAAACACAGCAGAAGCACTAAAAGGCACCAAAATCGACAAGTTCAAAAACTATTCTGAGGGAAAGCCGGGATGGCTCATCAGGTTAAGTGTTCCCTTTGCAGCCCAGGGGATGGAGGATTGAATCCAGGCTCTGGCCTGTGCAGACCCAAATGCTGAACTGGGGTGTACTTCCCATGCGGGAGGCCCCCAGCTCAGTTCTCACCCTGTGCGGCCCCGCCCACCTGTGTGCAACGAAACCATGTCGAAAACTGATGATGTACAACTATGGAGACTGCACTGGGCCCTCCCACTTCTCTAAAAAAGTCTTTCTCTGTCTCTGTCTCTCTCTGTCAAAAACAATAAAATAAATCTTTGAAAAAAAGCTATTTTGAGCAGTGGAAAAAGCAACTCAAAAAGTGTATTGCATTAAACAGAGAGTACTTTAAAGGTGACTGAAATTGAAAGATGTAAGAATAAATACACAATTTTTATAAATAAGTTCCAGTTTTTGGGGTCCCCCTTGTACATTTGGTCCCAGCCCATTCTAAGTCCCCCTGGCCCTCTTTCCTCTGCCAGCCTTTCCTGACCTGCCATTCACCTTTGTTTTCAACTCAGTGAATGCACCCAGAAATCAGCATATTCACTTTCTAATGCTGTTATAACATACAACCAACTCAGTACTTCAGAACAACATCCATTTATTCTTTCACGGATCTGCAGGTCGAAATTCCAGGGCAGTGTGGCAGGGTTCTCTGCTCAGCACTTTCCAAGGCTAAAATCAGTTTCCAACTTCTGTGATCTCATCTGGTACTTGGAGTCCTTTTCTAAGTTCATACCCTTTGTTGGCAGGATCAGTTCCTTGTGGTTTTAGGACTGGGTCCCCATTATCTGTTAGCCAGGGATCCTTCTCAGCTTCTTGTTGCTATTCTTTGGTGTTTGCCCATGGACCCTTCCATCTTCAGGAACCAGGCTCAAATCTCTCTGACTCCCCTTCAGCGGACAACCAGAGGCTACTCCCCAGGCACACTGTTCACTCCTCCATTTATTTCCCTCGGTAGCCTGCATAATCTTCCAAAAGCACAAAGCCAGCCAGGTTAGCCCCAATGTGAACTCCTGCAGTGCTCCCACGTAGCCTCAAGATCTAACAAAGCTGTCAAGTGCACTTGTTCAAATGTTTCCTGAGCACCAACTCCCTGCCAGGGGCTGAGATCCACAGATAGTCTCCGCCCTCCTGGAGCTCTGTGCTGGGACAGAGGAACCCCAATGAGGTATATGGCAGTGATAAGCACTGAGGGTGGCCATCTGAATGGGTCCTGCCACCTGGCCCATCCTACCCTGGCCCCCTCCTCACCTTTAGGAATTCCCAGTGCCCATCCCCTCCCCCACACAGCCAGACAATCTCAGTAGGAAGCAGGTTTTCCCACATCCCTTCCTAGGTTCCAGCTCTACATTCTTAAGAGCTCCCAGTACGTCCCCACCATGGAGCGCAGCACCCGAGTTCATGTGGAACCTCTGGAGAGGCCAGGCCTTTCTCTGGTTCACCTCTCCCTCTGACGCCTAGCACAGTCGTTGACACATTCCAGGTGTTCAGTCCATTTTGGGGAATGAAGGGGAAGCCCAATAAGTGACAGCGGAGGCCTAAACCTCCTCAGTGTTGCCTCTACTGCTGACAGTTTGCCAGCTCCATAGACACTACTGGCAGCAAAATCTCTGGCTGCTCAGAGCTTGAGCCCATGGGTGCCACACTGGCACCCTCTGCCCTGGCCTTACCTATAAGTTGCAGCTGGAGCCCAAGGATGTTGCTGCCTGGGGGAGCAGCTATGTAAGGAACGGAGCTAGCTCCATGGCATGAAGTCTGGCAGGCATGCCAGTGCTGATTCCAGGGGGCCTAGGAACCAGGAAGAGATTTCTCAGTATGGGAACAGAGAATGTGCCCCTCAAGCACTCTACTCAAGAATCCATGGAACGGGGAAGCTGGGGTGGCTCAGCGGGTTAAGTGCTCACTTCGCAGCCCCAGGGACCAAGGGTCGGATCCCGGCCCCAGCCTGTGCAGATCCACATGCTGAATTGGGGTGTGCTTCCCATGCGGGAGGCCCCCAGACCAGTTCCCACCCTGTGCGGCCCCCACCCACCTGTGTGGAACAAAACCATGCTGAAGACTGATGATGTACAACTATGGAGACTGCTCTGGGCCCTCCCCCTTCTCTCTGTCTCTCTCTGTCTCTGTCTCTCTCTGTCTCTGTCAAAAACAATCAAATAAATCTTAAAAAAAAAAAGAATTTGTGGAACAATGGGAGGCAGCAGAGTGCCCTAAAGAGGGGGCAGGTTTTGCATGCACACACACACACACTCACACATCCTAACACCTCACCAACTTTCACCAAACCTGCAAAGAAAACAGGAGAGAGTGTTCAACACAGGACAATTTCTTGAGTTCTGAGAGCATGCAAAGCCAATGACAGAGGGTAACAGATGAAGCAGGTGGCAAGCGCTACATACAGCCCAAGAGAGGCTGCATGGACACTGTAGAGGACAGCCAGCCTGCGGCCCCACAGGACCCACGACCGTGGGAGCCAGAGTCTGAATTGAAACAGCAACAGCACAGGCACCTACCAACACCTCCTCCAGACAGCCCCAGACAAAAAGCCAACCTGGGAGAAACACACTTTTGGTAGGAGTTGGTGGCCTGGAGAAGAGCCTGGCTCAGGCTGTCAGTGGGGATCTAGGGCTGATGACACACTCAGTGGCCACCACCTCTCCCTAGCAACTGGAGCCACAGCCCACAGCCCACGGCTTCCACACAAAGTGCCTCATGGCACCGCCTCAGCCTCCCATCTGTTAAATGTCTGGATTAGCTGGTCCCTGGGGTCCCTTTGACTTCTAAAAGTCCAGTCCTCCCTTCTAATTTTATCTCCACCAGAAATTGGAGCCACATGTGACTGCCCACTGCAGGTCACTGGCTGGGAAAGCAGGAAGGCAGAGTCCGAGTTGATGCCCTACATTAGAAACTGCCCAGTGGCAGGACATGAGCCCAGGCCCAGCCCTCTGCTCCATCACTACCCACACCTGTCCAGATGGCTCATCAGGTTGGCTCAGCGTCACCTGATCCCATGGCCACACAGGGAGTTCCAGCTTATGGTCTCAGAGGTCCCAGTGTTATGGGTCCCCTAAGAAGATGTGTTCACTTCTCAACGCCTGGTAGCTGTGATATGACCTGATTTGGAAATAGTCATTACCGATGTATCAAGTTAAGATGCTGTCATTAGCGTGGGTCCTAATCCAATATGACTGGTGTCCTTATAAGAAGAGAAAAAAGTAAAGACAGAGACCCACAGAAAGTCACGTGATGACTGATGTGTCTACAAGCCAAGGAAGACCAGGGATTGCCGGCCACACCACAGGAGAAAGGCAGGAAACAGATTTTCCCTTGGAGCCTGCACGGAAAACACAGACTGCTGACACCTCGAGTGTTTGGACTTCTAGCCTCCAGAATTGTGAGACAACAAGTTTGTATTTTTTGTTGTTCTCTTTTTTTAAAAGAATTATTTTATTGTTTTTGAGAGAAGGAGAGAGAGGGAGAGAGAGAAGGGGGGAGGGCCCAAAGCAGCCTCTATAGTTGTGCATCATTAGCTGTGACATGATTCCACTCCACACAGGTGGCTGTGGGGCAGGAACCAAACCGGGGGCCTCCTGCATGGAGGTGAGAACCTTCGCTGCCATCCCGGTGGTTACCAGTTGAGCCGCAGTTCAGCATGTGGATTTGCAGGGGCCGGGGCTGAAAATCAAACCCTGGGCCTCACGATTGCAACGCAAGTGCTCAATTGCTGAGCTATCACAGTATCCCAAGTTTGTGTTGTTTTAAGCCACCTAGTTTATGGGACTTTATTGGGACAGCCCTAGAAAACTAATACCACCAGTCAGTCTCCAGTATCTGCTTGTTGAATAAACAAATACATTTCCCCGCTCTTACAAATCTATTGTCATAAAGGAAAAGACAAGGGAAGCAGGCCCACCCCTCACATTGGAGGGGTTTGGGGCAAGAACAAGATGGAACCCCTCACCCTCCTTCTAATCCTACTTGTGCCATTCTGTTCTGTATAGTGAGGGATCCACATGCACATGTGTGTATGTCCATGCTCTGTCCACAACCCACCCCCACCCACACCTTGGCCTCCCCTCAGACCTACAGGGACAGTTTTCCCTCTGTCTGCGGAGCAGATGGGAGAGAGGGCTGGCTGGGCAAGCCCTGGTAATGGACTCAGGGCTGACTAGGCAGGGAATTCCTGCACCTGGAGGACTGTGTGTGTGTGTGTGTGTGTGTGTGTGTGTGTGTGTAAATGTCCCCTTGGCCATGGAGATTCCTTACCCTGGCCCTCTAAAACTCAGGCCCAGGGCAGTGCGCCGCAGCTGAGCAGGAACTTGCACATCCAGCATGTGCCTACCAACAGCCAGGCCTTTCCTGGCAGCAGCATCTCATCCAATTGTCATCTCATTTTAAGGATGAAAGAACTGAAGCACAATAAAACCAAAGTACCGGTATGGTAAAATGGAACAATCTGTCCGAGGCTGCAAAGCTACCGGTAATAAACTGCATATCTGCGATCAAATCCTGGTCTGTGTGACTCCCAGACCCTTCCTCTGTCCCCAAAGCATGCTTTTCCATAGACTTGGTTCAAATGGGTAAAGTGCCAAAGCCCTATTAGCTATTAAAGAGTTTTAAAATATATATATTTTTTTATTTATTTTTTTTTTTTTTTTTGACAGAGAGAGAGAGATACAGAGACAGAGAGAGAACTGAACTGGGGGGGCTCCCAGTTCAGCACATGGTTCCGCACGGGCCGGGGCCGGGATTCGATCCTTGGTCCCCAGGGCTGCAAAGTGAGCGCTTAACCCACTGAGCCATCCCGGCTTCCCCCAAAAATATATTTTTTAACCAAACTACAACCATCAAAACAATTTAATACTAAAGAAAGAGTAGGGGAAGCCGGGATGGCTCAGTGAGTTAAGCGCTCACTTTGCAGCCCCCAGGACCGAAGATCGAATCCTGGCCCCGGCCCGTGCGGACCCATATGCTGAACTGGGGAGTGCCCCCAGTTCAGTTCTCACTGGGGTGAAACCTCAGCCCAGTTCCTGCCCTGTGCAGCCCCATCCACCTGTGGAATGAAAGTATGTGGAAAAACCGATGATGTGCAACTATGGCGACTGCTCTGGGCCCTCCCCCTTCTCTCTGTCTCTGTCTCTCTGTCAAAAACAATAAAAATAAATCTTTAAAATAAAAAAAAAAAAGAAAGAGTAGAGATGCTCGTAAAGGACCTAAACACGTATTAGAATCTAGCACATAACAGGCATTTAAATGAGTGAATAGAAAGAGGAAGAATTCACTAGATGGCAGCAGGACCACAGCTAGCCACCTGGAGGAAAGTCAAGCTCACGATTTAGAGCCCTGGAGCCTTTGTCTTGCTCCTAACACTCACACTAAACCTGAAGGATCCAAAAATTTTCATATAAACAGTGAAACTGCACAAGCACTAGAAAAATTCCTTCAAGTACAAAAAGCTTTTCTAAAGCAGTAAGAGACAACCCTATAGAAAACTGGATAAGAATAAAGTGGGAAGTTAACACAAAAAGAAACACAAATAACCTGTAAAAATATAAAATGCCCACCTCCTTCCAAACTAAATAAATGTAAATGAAAACAAGACACCATTTCTCCCTATTGGATCATGACCACCCCTCCTCCCCATAAAAAAGAGTTGCTAAAACCCAGTCTTGGCAAGCCATGGAAAGACACCATAAGGGCAATTCTAAGTTGCATCTTTTTAGGGGACATTTGGACAATACTGCATATATCAAATTTATAAAGTTAGAAATTTACCCCTGAATGGACTCACAAAAGTAATAAAGATATTGTACAATACTCATTGCAAACTTATTCAAAATAATAAAACACTAAAAACAAACAAGTCCATCAGTAGGGACTGGCTAAATAAATTATGAAAATCCATATAATGCAATATGACAGAGGTATTAAAAGATTTACCTCTGTGGTGTTAATCGAAAATTTCCCCAAGATATATTGATAAGTGAAAATAAATTACCAGAACAGTATATTATAGTATTTAATGTATATAAACAAACAAATATATACAAGGGCTGTCTGGAAAGTATCCAGCTATGTAATAGGAAAAATAGAGGCATTTAAGGCTGGATTTTTTTTTTAGGACAACCCTTATACACACTTTCACATGTACAAAAAACAAAACAAACAAACAAAAAAACCAACCTCACAGTGAATACCTCTGGAGGGTTTAATTGGAGGGAATGGGGATTAGGAAGGAAGGATGTTTGACTTTTTGCTTTATACTCTTATGTATTATCTGAAGAAAAAAAAAAGTTTAGGGATGCTGGGATAACTCAGGGGCTGAGCACTTGCCTTGAAATTGCAAGGTCTAGGGTTCAGTTCTCAGACCCAGCTGTGCAAACCCATATGCTGAACTGCGGAGCAAATGGTAACCACAGGGATGGCGGTGAAGATTCTTGCCTCCCATGTGGGAGGCCCCCAATATGTGTGGAATGAAACCTTTGTGGAATGAAATCATGTCACAACTAATAATGTACAACTATAAAGGCTGCTCTTGTCTCAAACAAAATAAAATCTTTTAAAAAATAACATAGGGAAGCCGGGATGGCTCAGTGGGTTAAGTATTCACTTTGCAGCCCCGGGGACCGAGGATTGAATCCCAGCCCCAGCCCGTGCGGACCCATATGCTGAGCTGGGGAGTGCCCCCAGTTCAGTTCTCACCAGAGTGAGACCCCGGCCCAGTTCCTGCCCTGTGCAGCCCCGCATCTACCTGTGGAACAAAACTATGTGGAGGGAAAGCTGGGATGGCTCAATGGGTTGAGTGCTCGCTTTGAAGCCCCGGGGACTGAGGATCGAATCCTGGCCCCGGCCCATACGAACCCATATGCTGAACTGGGGTGTGCTTCCCATGCAGGAGACCCCAGTTCAGTTTTTGCCCCCCGATTCAGTCCCTGGCTCAAGGGGGCATGTCTCCCATGTGGGAGGCCTCCAGCCCAGTTCCCGCCCTACACAGTCCCCACCCACCTGTGTGGAACAAAACCATGTTGAAAATTGATGGCATACAACTATAGAGACTGCTCTGGGCCCTCCCCTTCTCTCTGTCTCTCTCTGTCAAAATCAATAAAATAAATCTTAAATAAATAAATAAAACTATGTGGAAAAACCAATGATGTACAACTATGGAGACTGTTCTGGGTCCTCCCCCTTCTCTCTGTCTCTGTTTCTCTCTCTCTCTCTCTCTCTCTCTCTCTCTCTCTCTCTCTCTCTCTCTCTCTGTCAAAAACAACAAAAATAAATCTTAAAAAAAAATAAATAACATAAACATTATCACTCTTAAAATAATAAATTTTAAGATCCAAACCCAGGGGAAGCCGGGATGGCTCAGTGGGTTAAGCTCTCACTTTGCAGCGCCAGGGATCGAGGATCGAATCCCAGCCCTGGCCCATGTGGACCCATATGCTGAACTGGGGAGCTCCCCCAGTTCAGTTCTCCCTCTGTCTCTATCTCTCTCTCTCTCTCTCTCTCTCTCTCTCTGTCAAAACCAATTAAAATAAATAAATAAATAAAATACCAATAAACAAAAAAAAATGTTTAAAAAAAAAAGATCCAAACCCAAAAGCCTGACTCTAAAGAAGCCCATTTTTCTCAAGTGCCACCCTGACTTTTCTAAGCCTCAGCTTTATGCAGTAAGGTGTGTCCCAAGCAGTTGTGCCTAAAGAAGCATCCATCCTCCAGAATCCCCATGACAGTCCCCTTCACCTTAGAATCTGGTCTGAATCTCAGGCTTCGTTTCTGTGCAGACGCCAATTGCCATTCATGAAACCAGGCGGGCACGTAGGTTTCCATCCACCATCTTGACTAATACTGAGATAACTGGCCTCCAAAATAATTTTTTTAAGAATTTATCTTATTGTTTGAGAGAAGGTAGAGCAAAAGGGAGAGAGAGAAGGGGAGAAGGCCCAGAGTGGTCTCCATAGTTGTCCATCACTAGTTGTGACATAGTTCCATTCCACACAGGTGGATGTGAGGCCACGCAGGGCAGGAACTGAACTGGGGACCTCCCACATGGGAGGCGAGAACCTTCACTGCCATCCTGGTGGTTACCAGTTGCGCTGCAGTTCAGCACATGGGTTTGCACAGGCCAGGGCCAGGATTCAATCCCGGACCTTGTGTTGCAAGACAATGCTCAACTTACTGAGCTATCCCGGTATCTCCCTACAGATTTTCAACAAATTGCATAAACTATATATAATTTTATTTTTTCTTCTACTTGAACTTCAGCCCCTAGATCAGTGGTCAGCAAACTACCCTAGAGTAAGCATCTATAATAAAAAGTCATTTGCATTTATCTGGAAGTCGATTGTATCTACCTTTTGCTCCACATTCTTCTCCCCACTAAACGAAGAATTCAGGATCACAGAATTAAATCTGTTACCTCTATAATTTCATAAATGACACATCCAGGAAAGAAAAGTCATTCTATTTAATTTGTGTTTTCTTACCCTAAGAAGAAATTGCCCATATAGCTACTTTGGATTGCAAAGAGCTGATGTTCCTTAAGGTTCATGGAGAAACAGATTTCACCTAAAACCCTAGACTTACCTTTAGGAAAGAGTTGGGAAAGTGCAGGCACCACAAGACAGCAAATTTGCATTCTAGCACAGACTATTACTCAAATCTTTAGTAATGTATTAACCCATAGCTTAGGGGGTTATGATGATTCAAAATCCAACAGTTGTTAACCCACACAGAAGCACAGGTAAGGCTCACCTAAGTCGACCTAGCAGCTCACTTAAAATATGGGAGATGGAATCCATGTTTTCCGCTCTCCATCAGAGGTCTTTTTAGACCCACTTTTCTCCTATTATTGGAGTTTCTCTGCAGCTAAAACAGGAAACAAAACAAGCGGAGCATACAAAAGAACACCAAGAGCAGGAAAACCACAACCGAACCAGAGCTTTCCCTTAGGGAGTGGACAGACCCCCACTGCAGGACCCCTCAATGACGGAAGCGATGGTAAGGGTTTGACCAACCACTGAGACGAGAAATCGTCTCGCAGGTCCCTCAGACATTAGGCGCTCTGATTACACTTTAGCACAGTTATAACAGTTACCTCGTCGCACTGGACGTCTCTGTGCAAAATCGGCAGAGTCCCTCGTGGAGCTTTCAAGTTATAACAAAGACGGAGAGAGATTTCCACTTAATCCCCGCCTTGTATCTCTATCTTGTCTTTACAGAGAGACTCTGCGCCATTGGCGATATACTGAGCTAGCTGCACAGTCGATTTCCTCTGCAGCTCTGCCATTCGAGCTTCTGTACGTGGAGAAAAATCCCAGGGGGCCAGCTTTTTCCACCCCCCGCTCCTCTCTGGTTTATTTACGAGTATAGTTGATAAAACTGCACCTCAAAGCGAAAGGGAAAGCACTTTTCCTCGTCCCTCTGCAGGTCAATTAAAAGCATTAATGCTACACTGGGCTTGACAGGAGCGGGGCTGGTCCGGAGGAGGCGACCCGGGTCCCGTCCAGCACGCGCTGTGCGGGCAGGGCTCACGGCAGGCGCCGGGCAGCAGTGCCCCCCACGAGATCAGTCAGTCCATTCGTGTGCACTCCGTGCCCGCGAGGGGCACGGGCGTCGGGCTGCGTTCGCTGCGTACCCCAAGGCTAGGCAGGCAGCACGGGCAGGGAGTAGGGACGCATCGCCCTGCCCCGCCAGACTCCCGGGGTCTCTCCCTCGCCCAGCGCCTCCGCCCCGTCTCCCTTGCCTCACTCACCTCCAGCCTGGGCTACCAGCGGGGCTGCAGCAAGGCACGCATGTCTCTGCAGGGCTCCTCGGGAAAGCCCCGCATCACCACCGTGACACCGAGCTCCTCGCGTGGCGGGAAACTCCCCCTTGCTGAGCATCCCGGGAGATGTAGTCCGGGGTGGGGGCCCCCATCTCCCTCTCACCTCCTCCCTTTTGCGTTTCCTCTACTCCTCCATACTCCAGCATGACACTTTAAAAGAAACCCTGGCCTCTAAGCTCAGGGTGTGCGTCCCCCAGCCTGAGGTGTAGCCACAGGATTATGGGGAAAGGAGCTCCATTTAGCTCCATCTCTGTGCCAGGCAAAATGCATATTGTCTTATTCAGAACAAATCTTCAAAGTAGGTTTCATTCATTTCTATTTTACAGATGAGGAAAAAGCCTCAGGGGAATTAGATAGCCTCATTCGAGATTACAAAGACAATAAATGGTACCCAGGAATCAGTTTCTAAAGTCATTTCCTTGCCCACAAAACCAGGAGAAATGTGACTATTGAGGATAAGAAATTGCCTTATTCACCTGTGCATCCCCTGTGCCTACAGTGTCTGGTTTCTACTGAGTTCTGAACTATAATGATGCAAAATAATAACAATTAATGTAAGTAGTAGTTATTGCCAGACTCTACTAAGCACTTTAGAGACAGGTATCTTCTGCTTCTTGACAGTTCGCTTTAAGCCACTTGGATTTCATGAAAGACCTACCTTAGTACCTGTTTTCACTAACTGAAAACAATCCAAAGAGGATTTTTAAAAAAGATTTATTTTATTGTTTTTTGACAGACAGAGACAGAAAGAGACAGAGAGAAAGGGGAGAGCTCAGAGCAGTCTCCACAGCTGTACGCCATCAGTCTTCCACAGTTTCATTCTACACAGGTGGGGAGGGGGGCATAGGGCAGAGTGGGCAGGGTCCTCCCACATAAGGAGCTGAGAGAAAAACGAGTCTTTTCTGAAAAACAAAGGTGACTCCATTTTATAGTCTACCTCCATTTTGTACTTATAGTTAAAGAATGATCAGTTCTCAGAACTTAGGGGCTTCTCATACTTTCTCATTCCGGACTCACATTAAAAAATTGCTTTGCATTGTCTCTAACCAATCATCTTGCGCCGTTTCTGGTCAATTACTACCTAGACTGTGAGACCGAGCCCCAGCCATTAGCACCAGTGTCTTTCCTCTACATTAGGATAAAACGGTTGGGGACCACCTGCCCAGTGAGCTTGCTACCTCAAGTTAGAGACACAAGGCACCCTTCTGCAGAAGTAAAGAGCCTTGTTGAGATATCCTTGTCTTCTGAGTGTCTTTGTTCGACACCAGGGGGGGATCTTAATTTCCAACAAAGCTTGCCCTGATGAGGACCGAACTGGAGGCACACCCCAGTTCAGCATATGGGTCTACATGGGCCGGGCCGGGACTTAATCCTCGATCCTCGGTCCCTGGGGCTGCAAAACAAGTGATTAACTCACTGAGCCATCCCAGCTTCCCCACCAAAGAGGATTTTGACTTTTACAAAAAACAAAAAAAACAACAAAAAAAACCCCAGAAAGTCAGAATAGTGATCAGCATATGTTTGCAGCAAACTGTTATAGAGGCAGTACCCACTGGTAAGAGAAACTACACTGTACAAGAGTTATTTCTACTATATATAGGCTGTGTATTTACCACATCATTCCTTTTTTTTTTTTTTTTAATTTTTTTTTAAAGGATTCTTTTTTTGTTTGTTTGTTTTTGACAGAGAGAGAGACAGAGACAGAGACAGAGAGAGAACTGAACTGGGGGCACTCCCCAGTTCAGCACATGGGTTCGCACGGGCCAGGATTTGATCCTCAGTCCCTGGCGCTGCAAAGTGAGCACTTAACCCACTGAGCCATCCCGGCTTCCCCTCACATCATTCCTTTTACTATGCTAGTGTTATTTTAGGTTTTATGCTAAATTTGGTATAATTTGGTAGGTTATTTTTGTTGGGTCTGGGAACACTAAAAAAAATTCCCATATAAATTAATTGTAATTGCTTTTTCACTTTACACTATTTCCACTTATACAATGGTACATAGGAACACTCTACTGTCCTAATGAGGCAGGGTAGAGAGCAGGGACCTGCATATTAACATATTTAATGGTCACAATTAATGTTTAAAGTCCTATAAAAATCCTGTTATATAGAAGAGGAAACTGAGTTACAAAGAAGTTGAGTAATTTGCCCAACCTCATACAGCTAGTACCCAGCACAGGTGGGACTTGAACCTCAAAACCTCCTAACCTTATGCAAATTAAATGAATGAAAGAAAGACCAGAGGCAAGAGAAAGGGTTAGAAACAGAGGAAATCAGGAGGTTGAAGCTACTGAGCTGTGACCCCCAGTATAGAATGAGATAACTTCTTTAAGTCACCAACCTCTTGGCAGTTCAACAGCCAAAGGGAATATGAGGTTTGTGGACCATCTCCAAGTTTTCAGTATCTTCTTTGGAGAGATTCTAAGATTACTGTTTTCATCTAGTGGGACAAACGTTTAAGTAATGATTTCGACCTTCCATGATTTTACAATGTCTCATAAAGGGTGTCCCAAAATTCACGCAAGATTTGAATTTTGCATCATTTGTGTGGTAAAGTGTTGCCAACAACAACAACAAAAAAAAAAAGACAGCGTGACAGCTGACAGTTCAGGGTTATTAAAAATGGAGCTCTACACGAAAGAATAATGCGTTTTCATCGTTGAGCAATGAAAATTTACAATTTTTAATTATAAACCTGTGTTTTCTATCAAAATTACTTCTTGCGTGAATTTTGGGACACCCTTTATTTCCTATGTACTATATTCTGTGAAATAAGGGAGGGACAGTCATGATTACCTAAGTTAGTTAGTAGGACAATAAATTCTGAGAAGTACACTTATCGTGTGCGTGGAGGGTAGTGCAGGGACATTTGGCGATCAGTCTTTTTAGGGATGACTGCAGGAGGATGTCTTCCAGTTTTCTCTCTTCAGCAGTAACAATACAGACTGATTGTAAATAAATATTCTTAGTGGATTTGGAGTTAGCAGGAGAGGCTAGGTGGTAAGGACATAAGAAAGACATTCTTAGAATCAGCTGGGTAGAGGCTCAGTCATTTAAGAGGAACAGTACCAGAAATAGGACTCACTTTGTGTCCCAAGCTAGCACCTCTAAGCTCTAAAAGAAAAGAATGAAAATGACCAAAACTTAGAGCAAGGAAGACCTCATTTACTAACTAAATTCTAGGAACAAAAAAAGTCATATTAAATATAAAAGTTTCCTTAAAATAAAAATATTCATAGTACTGGGAAAGCTGGGATGGCTCAGCGGGTTAAGCACTCGCTTTGAGGCCCCAGGGACTGAGGATCGAATCCCGGCCCCGGCCCCGGCCCATGCGGACCCACATGCCCTGCACAGCACTGTGCCCGCCTGTGGAGTGAAACTATATGGAAAACTAATGTCAACTATGGAGACTGCTCTGGGCCCTCCCCATTCTGTCTCTCTCTGTCTCTGTTTCTCTGTGTCAAAAATCAATAAAATAAATCTTTAAAAAAAAAAAATATTCATAGTGGCCAAGCAGACATTATTTAAATAAATAAAGTGGCTGGATACAGGAAACAAAATGAGGGAAGACTATCGCCAAATTGAAAGCCAGTGCTTTTCCTAAAGGGGACACTATTCTCAACCTGCTTTACCTGATTTTTGTCTTGAGTGAATTCAGATGCCATTAAAGTCAGATATCCCAAGTTTTACTCAAATATTTAAAATTTTAACTTTAGATTAAAAATTTTCAAATCTGTCTGGGTCAAAGAGAAAAACATTTTTGAAACATTTCTTTCCAGTTAACAGTGAAATAGGTGATTTGAACGAAATGTATATCTTTTTAAAATATTTTTTTTGTTTTTTTGTTTTTGACAGAGACAAAGAGAGACAGAGACAGAGAGAGACAGAAAGAAGAGGGAGGGCCCAAAGCAGTCTCCATAGTTGTACGTAATCGGTTTTTGACATAGTTTTGTTCCACACAGGTAGGACGGGGCTGCGAAGGGCAGAACTGGGCTGGGTGCCTCCCACATGGGGGGGTGGGGGGGCAAACAGGGAGGGGGACAAGAACTAAACTGGGGCCTCCACATGGGAAGCACACCCCAGTTCAGCATATGGGTGCGCACAGGCAGGGGCCAGGATTCAATACTCGGACCCCAGGGCTCCAAAGCAAGCGCTTAACCCACTGAGCCATCCCAGCTTCCCATATTTCTTATTATGACTCAAAGTATCACAGATGAAAAAAGGCAATAAAAAAAAACCCAAACCAAAAAACAGACAGCTAAAAGTTTTTCAATGCAAAATGGATTTTCAGGTGCCTAAATTCTTTTTTTTTTTAAGATTTATTTTTATTGTTTTCGACAGACAGAGGGAGACAGAGAGACAGAGACAGAGAGAAGGGGGAGGGCCCAGAACAGTCTCCATAGTTGCACATCATTGGTTTTTCCATATAGTTTCATTCCACAGGTGGGTGCGGGGCTGCACAGGGCAGGGACTGGGCTGGGGTCTCTCTCCCCACTGATAACTGAACTGGAGGCACTCCCCAGTTGGAGTCTCACCAGACCCGAACTGAGGGCACTTCCCAGTTCAGCATATGGGTCCGCCTGGGCAGGGGCCAGGATTTGATCCTCGGTCCTGGGGGCTGCAAAGTGAGCACTTAACCCACTGAGTCATCCCAGCTTCCCCCCTAAATTCTTGAAGTATATGTATTTCAAGATTCAGGTGTTTTGTTTGTTTGCATTTTATTTGTATGTTTGGATGGGTTTTGATTGGATATTTTTCTTTTTGTAACTTAGAAAGCAAAAACTGTGAATACGGTAATATGTTTTGTAAAACCACTGGTGGGATCTGGGGCAGCACCTTGTGGTCAAATACATTAATATCTCTTTCAGCAAAAAGGTATGGATATTCACATGAGTTTGGATAAGAAGCATTAGCCTTTCCTATGTTCACAGTTGGTTTTGCTGCAAAATGAGTTTATACTACAAATTAATGAAAGCTTTTTCGTTTTAAGAGTTTACTGGATTTCAGAGTCATGACTAAACAGTTGTGGCCCATACAACCCTTGCCTTTACCTTCTCACAAAACCCTTCTGTTTTGACTGGTCTCACTCATTCTCTGTGGTCAAATGCTGAGTCACTGATTGGGCTGGGATGACTGAGCTAGGATGGCTTGTCTGTTCCACAATGGTCTCTCACCCTCAAGGTGACTAGCCCACCTAGTTCCCTGGGAGTGGAGGGGTGAAAGAGAGAATTGAAGCACACAGAACCTCCACAGGCTGAGCTCACAACCAGCACGCAATCATTTCTAAAGCAAACATTTAATTCAAATCACCAGCCCAGCCAAGATTCAAGGAGTAAGAGAATTGACTTCACTTCTTGATGTGGACCTACAAAGTCATCTTGCTAGGAACGTAAAAAAATTAGGAGCACTTTTGCTATCAAGCTACCATAATCATAAAACACTGAGTCTGAATAAGAAGTGGGAATGGATAAAGACCTGATGCTAACTAGATCCAGTCACATATTCCTTGGTTGCCTCGCCATTATTGATTTCCCACTATTCTATTCTGCAACAGTACTGGGATTTTTCTGTAGGTAACCATCCTTCTCTTTTGCATAGCAGCTCTGGGGTTGGGGGAAAATTAACTCTACCCTCTGCTCAAGGGCATAAATCAACAAGTCTAATCACATTCCCTCAGGCTACAGTGATTGCTTATGCCTTAAAGGAAAGGAAGAAGCTAGTCCTCAGCTAAATCAAGCATGGCACTACTTTAAGCCGTAACTGGCTCAGAATTAGCCTGAACAAGGTAAAGAGCAAAAGTCGTGATCAGTGGTTGAGGATAGAGGAAGCACGTAGTCCCTTTTTTTGCTTAGAATCACAAGGTAAGTTAGCCTGAGCATAAAACTGGCATTCAGGAGTGGGGAAGAAGCTAAAGAATCACAAATAGATGAAAAGTCAAGGTCAAACCTACCTGAAATTCCTCTTACCGAAAATGAGCTTTTTGATAACCCGAGTCAACAAACTGCCAGCTTCAGTTGGGTTTTCTGATATCTATCTACAAAAGCATCCAAATGTGACACATCTTCATATTTTATCTCATTAAATTCCTTGAGGTAGGTACCAGGTTTAATTTATCTCTGATTCCTCAGTTTGAGAACAGTGCCTATCTCATCATAGGTTTAAAATAAGTGTACAACTGAGGACCCTATATAATTTTAAACCTTCTGCAACATAGTTGGCCTGTATGAAGAAAGTAGAAACACACACAAACACACAGAGCAGTAAACAGACCGCAATTCATAGGGTTCATTCATATTTCTATTTTTTTTTTAAGATTTATTTTTTGTTTTTGACAGAGAAAGAGAGAGACAGAGATACAGAGAAAGAGAGAAACAGAGAGAAGGGGGAGGGCCCTGAGCAGTCTCCATAGTTGTACGTCATCAGTTTCGATGTGGTTTAAGTCCACATAGGCGGGTAGGGGCTGTGAAGGGCAGGAACTGGGCTGGGGGCCTCCCACTGGGATGCATGCCCCCTCAAGCCAGGGGCCAAACTGGGGGGCGAGAACCGAACTGGGGGCCTCCCGCATGGGAAGCACATCCCAATTCAGCTTATGGGTCTGCACAGGCAAGGGCCAGGATTTGATCCTTGGTCCCCGGGGCTGCAAAGCGAACACTTAACCCACTGAGCCATCCTGGCTTCCCCAAAATAAATCTTAAAAAAAAAAGAGAGGAAGAGAAAGAAAAGAAAAGTAAGAGGAAGCTAGGATGGCTCAGGGGGTTAAGCACTCCCCTTGTAGCACCAGGGTCTGAGGATCAAGTCTTGGCCTGTGTGGACCCATATGCTGAACTGGGGTGTGCTTCCCATGTGGGAGGTCCCCAGTTTGGTTCTCAATGGTGGGAGCCTCCCATGTGAGAAGGCCCCCAGTTCGGCCCCCAGCTCATGGGGATGTGCTTTCCATGTAGAAGGCCTCTGGCATGATTCCTGCCCTGCACAGCCCCCTGTCCACCTGTGTGGAACCAAGCCATGTCAAAAACTGATGAAGTATAGCTATGGAGACTGCTCTGGGCCCTTTTCTTTATCTCTCTCTGTCTCTGTCAAAAACAAAAGTAATCTTTAAAAAACAATAAACTAAACCTTAAAAAGAAAGAAAAAAATAGTTTAGAAGTATTAAGAAGAGCATTATAAGTATTATTCTGTCTCCCCCTCACTGTAGGGCAGACTAAGTAACTCACTTCCAAATTCTCTAAACTTAACAGAGTCCTCATTTCTATTCCTATACATATTTCTTATAGTCATATAAGAAGAAAATACTGCATGCATTTCTTCAATATTTATGATTGGGATGATAAGAACAGATGCTATCTTCAAATACCAATAAAAATAAAATTTCAAATTTCAAGTACAAGGTAACTTAATTTGTCCACTCTTTGTCTAGATGTAGCTGTGTGGTTTCTTTTTTCTTTTTTAATTATGTTGCAGTCTGCATATCACATTTATTACTTCGCACATTTAGTGGAATTTATTGAGTGTATACTCTGGTCAGGCACTATGCTAGATGCTGGGAATTCGAAGACAGAGGGACATAAGGTTAATATCTCTACTTTAAAGTTTATCCCCTCATAGTACAGGCTAGCTTGTAAAAGGAATATTTCCCTTCTATTTTCTGCCTACCTAAAAGTGTCAGAGATGTTCCATTATTTTAGCCCGTATATCTCTGTAAAACTCTCTCTCTGTGTGTCTAAAACAATAAAAATAAATCTTTAAATCGTCCAAAAAAAATAAAAAAAGAATGGCTAAGGCTTTTTCCTTTTCTTTTTTTATTGTCTAGCTTTTTAATGTGGAGTTTGTAGAAGTCTACAGATATTGAAAAAGCCTCCTATTGGCAATCCTAGATCTTAAGTGTCTTTTGAAGTTTGAAGTAGGTCACAAAATGGCAAATTGGAGAAATTAATGTTTCTACATGGATGTTTCCTTCTGGGAAGAGCATTAATTCTGAGAATGAAAGTTCACAACATTTAGCTTATATGAATTGGCAGAAAGCTAAAGTTCTCTGGGGAATCTTTAGAATATTTACAATAATTATCATTGTCATAGCTCAGATTTTATTCATATCAAATGATAAGAAATGACTGTGGAGGGATGCCGGGATAGCTCAACAGGCTGAGCGATTGCCTAGCAACTGCAAGGCCTGGGGATCAAATCCAGTCTGGCCTGTGGAGACCCACATGCTGGGCTGCAGCGCAACTGGTAAGCACCGGGATAGTGCTGAGGGTTCTCGCTTCCCATGCAGGAGGCCCCCAGTTCACTTCCCACCCAGCTTGGCCCCATGTCCACCTGTGTGGAATGAAACTGTCAAAAAACTAATGATGTACAATTGTGGGGGCTGCTCTGGGTCCTCCAACCTCACTGTCTCTATCTCACCTTCTCTCAAGCAATAATAAGTAAATCTTAAAAAGAAAAAAAAGAAACGACAATGCAAAGATACTTAAAGCACTCTGAGGTTTCAACTTGCTTCAGTCTCTTTTGCTATATATTTCTCATGTTTCTCTGGGTCTTCCTCTTAACCCTCTTCAATTTTGTTTTCTGATATTTAGAAAATAAGATTTTATTTTTATCAAAGTATATGCAAAGAATTATTTGCAAAAACCTAAACAAAAATAGTGTTAAAGACCTAACTATGACATTCTGTCAATTCCCTTGTCCTACTCTCAGGGACAAATGCATTTACTACATTTTGTTTCTTCATCAACAAAAATATTCTATTATGGGATATGAGGATTTAACTCACAGTTTTTCTTCTCCTCTCTTACCACTCACATCATCTCAGTATATAGCAGTCCCCCACTTATTTATGGGGGATATGTGGGAGTGCCCTAGTGGAGACCTGAAAACACAGCTAATACAGAATCCTATATATACTATGCTTTTTCTTGTACATAAATACCTATGATAGTTTAATTTATAAATTAGGCACAGTAAGTGATTAATAACACTTGCTATTAAAATTAAGTAATTATAATCATATATTGTAATATAAGTTATGTAAATGGGGTCTCTCTCTCAAAATATCTTACTGAATTGCACATACAATGGGGATACAATGGACAAAGGGATGATTCACGTCTCCTGTGGGAGGGAGCAGAACATCTTGAGATTTCATCATGCTCCTCAGTGCATAATTTAAAACTTATGAATTGCTTATTTCTGGAATTTTTCACTTAATATTTGTGGACTGCAGTCAACCGCCAGTTACTGAAAGAGCAGAAAGCAAAACCACAAATAACGGGAGACTACTGTGTTTCAATTTTTAGGTAAAAGACTATTTGGGGGAAACTGGGATGGCTCAGCTGGTTAAGCGCTCGCTTTGCAGCCCCGGAGCCCGAGAATTGAATCCCGGTTCTGGTCCAGGTGGACCCATATGCTGAACTGGGGTGTGCCCCCAGTTCAGTTCTTGCTGGGGTCTATGCGGGAGGCTCCCAGCCCAGTTCCTGCCCTGCACAGCCCCGCTGTGGAGTGAAACTGTATGGAAAACTAATGCTGTCAACTATGGAGACTGCTCTGGGCCCTCTCCCTTCTCTTTCTCTCTCTGTGTCTGTTAAAAACAATAAAAATAAATCTTTAAAGAATATTCATTGTTCAGTATTATGACTATACAAATGCCATTTATGCTGAACCAGATAGGATACTATGATGATTCTGATTTCTTTTAAAACTTTATTTTTATTTCACATATCAATGAACATATTTTACCAAACTCAACATATATTTTTATTTATTTATTTTTATTTTTGACAGAGAGAGAGACAGACAGAGACAGAGAGAGAACTGAACTGGGGGAGCTCCCAGTTCAGCACATGGTTCCACACCGGCCAGGGCCGGGACTCGATCCCCAGTCCCGGGCGCTGCAAAGTGAGCGCCCAACCCACTGAACCATACCGGCTTCCCCTGATTCTGATTTCTTATGCAATTTATTTCCCCTCTAGTTACTAAAGTCCTAAAATTTTGTGAGTTTATTTTTCATTTAATTTTCTTTGAAGTTCTAAGTCTTCTATATTTTCCAATCGCTCTTTAAAATGCCTCTCAGTACATTTTTCTTGACAGTCAAACAAGTCAGGTGAGTTATTACTTCTAGGTATTTTTCCTGGACACAGCTTTCATGTTCTGATATGAATACTTTGCTCTCTAGCCCAGATAAACACATTTTATTTTTTTCCTGGAATTACTGTTTATTTTCATCTCAGGAATTGCCTTTGCTCAAACCCTTGGTTGACTCTCCTGCCACTGTGCCTCTTGTATACTATTTTGGTTTTGATTCAGCTGTAAGTAAAAAACAAAACAAAATGAGAAAAACTTTCCTGAAAGTTGCCTAAACAATGGAAGTTTATTTATTTTCATATAAGACAAACCTAGTAGTAGATTGTGCTGTAGCTTCTCAAGTATCAGGTGCCCAGGTTTCTATTTTGCTCCTCTTACCATACTTACCATGCTGCCTCATGCTCCAAGGGGATTGCTCAGTCTCCAGCCATCATGTTTTCCTCCTAATCAGTATCAAGGAGTGATGAAAAAGGTACACATTCTTTAAAAACACATTTCTTACATTTTCTTGGCCAAAACATAGTTCCTTGGGCATATCAACTTGCAAGGATATACCATATTTTTCACTCCGTAAGACACACTTTTTTTCCCCCAAAAAGTGGGTAGAAATGTCTGTGTGTCTTATGGAGCAAATATTGTGTGACAGACCATGATGTATATTACCTGACCTGTCAGGGGTAACGACAGCTCTTAGAAGAGGAAGTGATAGGCCCGTGAAAAAACCCCGGGGACCCTTAAGTGTTCCATTTTACTGTTGAATCTCAGGGCATCTGGTCAGTTGCCATCTGCCTCTGCCCGTCACCCGGGACCTGGGAGAGTGCAGAGAGCCACCTGACACTCCCAGCTACAACCGCTGACCTGTTGAATCAGCTGAGGCTAATAACGGGTATGAGTGCACTTTGCCAACTGCCAATTGTCTTTGACACTAGACAGGGTCTATGCCAGTAGAAACGCCTCCACTGCCAACCAGCTAACTGCCAAGGGAGAAGTGGGGGGGAAGGGGAGCTTTTGGAAGGTTAGAGGTACTTTTTAATCCCTTAGTTCCTATTCTGTAATGCCCTGATCTCACGTCTGTGGTTCCAGAAGAATGGTCAGTTTATGCAGGAGACTGAGGTGGCTGCTGCTGTGCAGGACAGTGAGGCTGTCGGTGCACATTGGAAGGAGGAGTGCACTGTTGGAAGGATTGGTAGGCGGGCGCAGGCCTTCCTTTAGCTACCCGGTGTGCCTACTCTGTCCTGTGCCTGCTTGCCGTGCATGAGTGACTTCCCACCTGCAGACCATGTCCTGGAGGGCTTCTGAAAAAACCTGCTTTATTAGTGCTTGACCAGTTTAGAGCACATATTAGCAAAACTACAAAAAAGAGCTTTAAAGAAAGGAAGACTCATCTAGCTGTAATTCCTGGGGGTCTTACCAGCCAGTTGCAACCTCTCAACGTTTCCATCAACAAACCATTTAAAGTCTTTATGCAAGAAGAGTGGAACAAATGGATGGCTGCTGATAATCATGATCCAACACCTACTGGACGAACGAAGAGGCCCACTATCACTCAAGTTTGTGAATGGGTTAAAACATCATGGCACTCGGTAAAGGATGAAACCGTTGCACAGTCATTCAAAAAATGTGGCATTAGCAATGCCTTAGATGAAACTGAAGATAGTATCACATATGAAGATAGCGAAGAAAGTGTTATCAGTGATTGTGAGCAACTGAGCTTCATAGATTCGGACACTAGTGATGATGAGTTCTGGGGTTTCCAGAAACTAGAAGAGTGTTTGAACCTTAAAGTCTCTCCTCATTTGTTAATGACAGTGATGATGGTTCTTAATACCGATGTTGACTTTACATGGTTGAAATATTAATCTACTATATTTTATTAAATATATTACTACACCATATGGTTCAGAATGTTTTGGGTTTTTTTTTCTTGTTTTCCCCCTCTAAACCTAGGTTGTGTCTTATGGTCAGGTGCATCTTATAGTGCAAAAAATACAGTAATTCTTTTAGGAGATAAATTATTTTATCTGACTGCAATATTCCCATCTAAAATTTGGAATTATATTATTAAATATAAAGTTTATAAAGGATGTTGGGAGGCAACTACCACATCTACCATGATCAGTTTCATTGGAAGGAAGGGGGAGGAATCAGGAATGGGCAGAGAGAGAAGTCACACTGTGAGGTAGGCCGGGTGACACTGTCAGCCAAAAAAGGCCTGGGAGGTAAACTAGCTCATCAGAGACGTCCCTTTGGAATCATAATAGCTGGATCTTTGTATACCTGCCTCTGTCAATCATTAGATGAATGTCCCTCTAGGAAGCACATGATCTTGGGCCAAGCAACTCTCTTTAGCCAAAGCTATCCCAGAAGAGGCTGAGGCTGTCATTGACAGCCCTACTTACCTACTATTTAATACTACTAGGATGAGAAGCACTTCGCCAAGGAGGAATCTGGAGGGCTCAGCTTCATTATTATCACCAATCCCATTACACTAGCCTTTTTTTCAAAAAATGTTTTTGAAAGTCTCGTTAGCTAAGGTAAACATGAATAGGAATGCTTAAGGTTCAAGCCTCCTGAGGGATGTTAGAGTTGGCGGGGTGAACTGCAAACCTTCTGGGTTTGCTTAGCAGCTGGAGATCCGGCGCCCCTCGCCCTGAGCCAGACTCCCGAGGACCGCCACCACCGGGCGGGCGCCCACGTGGTTCCTCCAAGCGGCCGTGTGGATGGGCCGCTCTCCGGATTTTGCGGAGCGAGAGGTACCGGTAGAAAGGGTCCGAGCCGGAGCCCCGGCGGCCGCTGCCCGGCCTCCCAGCGGCCCACGCCTGAAACTGCCTCGTCGGCCACGGCAGGCGGGCGCAGCGAAGGAGCCTGCGCGGAATCTCCCACGGGGACTGCGCGCGGGGCTGGAGAAGGTGCAGAGTGCGGGGCAGGGGTGAGGTGGGGAGAGGAGGGAGGACGCGGCAGGTAACACATTGCTGCCTCCGCCTCCGGAGCCACCAGCTAGGGGAGCGCCGGGGCTGGCGCGGGAAGAAGCGGCGGGTGGGCGCTGCGCCGGGGACTGGGCGCTCACCACTCTCCCTTCCCTTCTTCAGGGCAGGGGCGTCCCGGCAGCTGCCGGTGCCTGGGGACGGCGGGCCGCGGGCCGTCATCCAGACTTCGGGAGCTGAGCAGTCCTGGGGAGAGCCATCCAGACTTCGGGAGCTGAGCAGTCCTGGGGAGAGCGCGCCAGCATGGCTGCAGCCACTGCCCAGCAAGTGCCCACTCGCCGTCCGCCCAGTGTGTGCCGCGTTCCCGCTCCAGCGTCCCGGAGGAATCTAGGGCGGCGGCGGCCCCAGGCGGGCGCGTGTCGGACATCCAGGGGAACGAGCCCCACGCAGCCACCAAGGGAAGGAGAGGCGTGCATCCGGCTGGTGTGGGCGATTCCCGGAGAAATTCCGTGCGCAGCAGGGCAGCGGGCCTGACTTGTGTGGGTCCCCTCCAACGACACCGCGGGGGCCAGTCCCTTCTAAGCGGCTGGGTCGTCGCGCGGAGATTTCGTTGGATTACGTGGAGGTGTACGTGGAGGTAGGCGCATGCACCTGTCTGCCTTTCCCCTGAGGCAGAATCTTTTTGTTGGTTTCTTTACAAGTGTTGCACCTAAGGGTCTTAATGTTCGTTCTGAGTATTCTCTCTCTTGGAATGTAGTTTTCTTTTAAAAACGGAAGGAGAGTTTTGCTTGGAAGTACCTTACAGAAATTTCCCACCGAGGTGAAGGGAAGTGAGAGACTCGTGGTCATGAAGGCCGAGTGTGGTATTTGCAAACACCCGTGCGACACACAGGCCTGGGATGCAGAGGTGTGCAACTTTATTCGTGGAGAAACATTGCAGGTTCTACCAAATGTTTATGGTCTGCAACCTCCAGGTTCACCAAACTTAAAATATGAAAAGACACTTCCAGTAAGCCTAAATGTTGTAAGGCCTTGGGGAAAAGGATAATTGAGTGTGAATACGCATTTATCAGTTCCACAGACCAATTTCTTTTTTTTTTTTTAGGATATATTTTTTATTGTATCTTTTTTTTATTATTCATACAGAACAATATAGTGATCACACATTCACATAATTCACAATGTGATAACCCAAAAAAGTCTACTCCCTACCCAACACTATGTATAGTTATTAGTATACTATGAACTATATTCCCCATGCTGCACTGTGCATACTTCTTACTAGTTTTTAATTATAGTTGACATTCAATGTTATAATATTTTTTAGTCTCAGGTGTACATTTTCATAATGTAAATGTAGTTATACATTTACATAATGATTGAGCTTATACCCCACCCCCAGTATATATAGCAGCCATCTGACAATATACATAAAATATATTCTTGACAGTATCGTCCATACCATACTTTACATTCCCATTACATTCCCATGGCTTTTCTATAACTAGCAATTTGTACTTAATCTCTTCACCATTTTCATCCACCCCCCAAACCCATTATCTGTTAATCCTATTTTTGTTCTGTTTACCTATAAGTCTGTTTCTGTTTTATTTGTTCATTTATCTCACTAATAGGTAGAATCTAAAGAAATAAATGACCACAGACCAATTTCAACAGCAGGTAATCTGAAGAAATCCTTGACTTGTGTTATAATGAATACCTGGCATTCTGCACATAGTATTATACTTTCCATTATTGCGCAACTAGCCCCACTCTGTGATTTTTCCAGTTCCCCCTCGCTGACTTTGTAATTTTTCATTACCTGTAATTTTTCATTGCCTTTGTTACTTCCCTATACAAGTACCAAAATGTTCTACTGCACCTTATGGCCACACTGTTCCCAGGTATTCACTTATCCGCAATTGCAAACTGCACCAGCTATTTACCTTATTTAGAATTAAGATCAGAAACTAGCTAATCCCATTGTCTGCTCTGGCTTCTGTACAATGCTTTGCTGTTAGGAATTAAGGCAAACAGGATGTGGTTTTGCCTTTATAAACCCCTCACTATCTGCATTCTGGGCCACAGGTCTTTGAGAGACACTAGTCCTCCGCAGTCGCCGGCTTCTGAATAAAGACTCCTAATTCGGCCCTCATATTTGGCACTCTTTGTGGGTTATTCTTCTTGCAGGTTACAACACTTGCATGTACTTATACCTTGCTCTGTGAAACTGTGGAAGCATAGAACGTTTTGAAGTAGCTGTCAATTTAAAATTTTATTCAATGCTTCAGCAGGTTAAGCGCTCGCTTTGCAGCTCCTGGAACCAAGGATCAAATCCCAGCCCCGGCCTGTGCAGACCCATGTGTTGAACTGAGGCGACCTTCCCATGTGAGATGCCTCCAGCCCAGTTCCAGCCCTGCGTGGCCTCCGCCCACCTGTGTGGAATGAAACCATGTTGAAAACTGATGACATACAACTATGGAGACTGCTCTGGGCCCTCCCCCTTCTCTCTGCCTCTCTCTGTCTCTGTCTCTGTAAAAAATCAATAAAATAAATCTTTTTTAAAATTAAATAAATAAATTTCAACTGAGAAAATTCCGTACTTTTCATTACCAACACATCCTAAATAAGCATTCTGTGAATGATGTGATTGAGAGGTCCACCGAAAGAAGAACACACTGAGTTCTGGCTTAGCAAGCGAGTTTATCAGAAACAGTCGAAAATAGTCGGGCTGACTCCAGAGATGGTGTCAGTGACTTCTGGGGGTTAAGAGAGCATTTTTATAGGCAGGTATCAGAAGAACCAGAAAGGGGAGTGAGGGAGAGGAATCAGGAAGTACCAGCATCTAGGTTGGTCATTTCGTGGATAATCTGCTGCCAAGTCCCAACCACCTCAGAGCATGGTGGAAAGTCTCTAGGTTTTAGCAATGGAAAATTTATGCAGGGAGGTGCCTGTGGCCGCTGCTTTGTCCTCATGTTGATTTTTTTCTCCTCCCACTATCAGGCCCTTTAGCCCTAACTGCGATAAAGCACTGCTTCCTTTGGTCATGATTCCAATGTCCTCTCATACCTTGTTAAGTCACAATGTCTGCAGTATTTGGCCCATTCAAGTAAGTAAATGTTTACTAATAATGAGAGTGAGACAGACAATCTATTATAGGTTCCTCTTTTCCAGCCTAGCAGCTGGATACTCTCCTATCCTTGGTGAAATAAACAGAACAATTACTTGTTCCTACACATCGAGGAACAGATAACAGAGCTCAGGCTGGTGTTACCAACCACAACTACAGACCTGAGGTGGTCTCCCTTTCTTCAATCCTCAGAAGGATAGAAAATGGAAAATATTTGGCATTTCTCAGAAGACTGATTAACTCAGTTCAGGTTTTTGGGGGTTTTTTTTTTGGTTTTTTTAAAGATTTATGTTACTGTTTGACAGAGAAAGAGAGACAGAGAGAGAAGGGGGAGGGCCCAGAGCAGTCTCCATCAGCAGTTGTACATCATTAGTTTTGACAGTTTCATTCCACAGGTGGAGGTGGGCTGCGCAGGGTGAGAACCAAACCCAGGGCCTCCTGGGAATCACATCCCAGTTCAGCATATGGGTCCACTCAGGCTGGGACGGGGGGACTGGATCCTTAGACCCCACAGCTGCGAGGTGAGCGCTCAACCCACTGAGCCATCCCAGCATCCCTCAGTTCAGTTTAATCACCTAAACTGAGTGTATACTATTGTGTTTAAAAGAGCTGAGAGAGGAGAAACTTTAAAAGATTACAGAAGAAAGGGCCTCCTGGAGACTCTTGCAAACACAAGGACAAGAGATAAGAAGTCCTTGAGTCTCAGAAAGGCCAGCAATTATAGAAATCATGACCAAGAACAAATAGTTCTCAGAAAGTCCGTGCCAGCATGCTCAACCCAGGTGCAAGGTCTGTCCCTATTCTCCTCCCCACCTTGAATCAAGAGAAACACATAGGACCCTAGACAAAGAAATCATGCTCCAGGGGAAGCTGGGATGGCTCAGTGGGTTGAGCACTCACTTTGTAGCGCCCCGAGGATCAAATCCCGCCCGGCTCATGAGGAACCATGTGCTGAGCTGGGGTAGTTCCCCTGGTTCGGTTCTCTCTCTGTCTCTGTCTCTGTATCTCTCTCTCTGTCAAAAAATTAATAAATAAAACTTTAAAAAAAAAAGAAATCATGCTTCAATCACATGGACACTGAAAAGGGCATATAAGTTGTAAGAAATCTAACTACAGGGAGTGTGTGCTTAGGTGCTACTAGACCTGCATGCTCCCTGGCTAATAAAATCTCCTTCCTCTATCTAAAGAGTGGTCTGAGCATCTGATATCCTCCATCGGGTGTTGCTTCCTGTAACAGAGCTATTCTTCATTTCTAATATATATTTTTTAAGATTTATTTTTATTGTTTTTGACAGAGAGAGAGATACAGAGACAGAGAGAAGGGGGAGGGCCCAGAACAGTCTCCATAGTTGCACATCATTGGTTTTTTCCACATAACTTTATTCCACAGGTGGGTGCGGGGCTGCACAGGGCAGGAACTGGGCCGGGGTCTCGCCCCAGTGAGAACCGAACTGGGAGCACTCCCCAGTTCAGCATATGGGTCCGCACAGGCTGGGGCCGGGATTCAATCCTCTGTCCCCGGGGCTGCAAAGTGAGCACTTAACCCACTAAGCCATCCTGGCTTCCCTCTAATATATTTTTGAATTAAAATAAAAAACCTCTTAAAGAAGAAAAAAGGTGTTCCCTTTAATTCAAGTTGTTGGTTTTCATAATTAAGATCCTCTACTAGGAGAAAAGATGAAATTCTAGCTTTTCCTTAAAGAAATAATTGGGGTGCCAGGATAGCTCAAACAGGTTGAGCTCTTGTCTTGCAATGAGGAGGTCTGGGGATGGAATCCCAGCCCCTGTGCTGCTAACCCATATGATAAACTGCTGTGCAACTGGTAACCACCAGA
>PVKE010000375.1:80277-152742 GCA_004027555.1 Craseonycteris thonglongyai
CCCCCCCCCCCCCCCCCCCCCCCCCCTTCTCTCAAACAATACAATGAATCTAAAAAACAAATTGGCGGTGAAGCTGGAATAGCTCAGCGGGTTCAGTGTTCACTTTGGTGCAGCCCCAGAGCTCAAGGATAGAATCCTGGCCCCGGCCCATGCGGACCCATATGCTGAACTGGAGTGTACCCCCAGTTCAGTTCTTGCCAGGGCCTATGCAGAAGGCTCCCGGCCTAGTTCCTGCCCTGTGCAGCCCCACGCCCACCTGTGGAGTGAAACTATATGGAAAACTAATGCTGTCAACTATGGAAACTGCTCTGGACCCTCCCGCTTCTCTCTGTCTCTCTCTGTCTGTTTCTCTCTCTGTCAAAAAAATAAAAATAGGGGAAGCCGGGATGGCTCAGTGGGTTAAGCACTTACTTTGCAGCCCCAGGGACCGAGGATCGAATCCCAGTCCCAGCCCGTGTGGACCCATATGCTGAACTGGGGAGTGCCCCCAGTTCAGTTCTCACCAGGGTGAGAACCCAGCCCAGTTCCTGCCCTGTGCAGCCCCATGCCCCACTGAAGAATGAAACTACGGAAAAAACAATGATGTACAACTTTGGAAACTGTTCTGGGCCCTCCCCCTTCTCTCTGTCTCTGTATCTCTCTCTTTCTCTCTCTCTCCGTCAAAAACAATACAAAAAAACCCCAAAAACTTAAAAATAAATAAATAAAAAATAAAACAAAAATAAAAGTAAATCTTTAAAAAAATTATAACAATTGGCCCCACCTTCTACAACATTGATTAGAATCAGAAATTATTTTCCAGGAAGCTGGGATAGCTCAGTGGGTTAAGCACTCACTTTGCAGCCCTGGAGACCGGGGATCGAATCCCGGCTCTGGCCCAGGTAGACCCACATGCTGAACTGGGGTGTGCTCCCGGTTCAGTTCTTGCAGGGGCCTATGTGGGAGGCTCCTGGTCCACCCAGTTCCTGCCCTGCACAGCCCCATGCCCACTTGTGGAGTGAAACTATATGGAAAACTAATGCTGTCAACTATGGAGACTGCTCTGGGCCCTCCCACTTCTCTCTGTCTCATCTGTCTCTCTCTGTCAAAAAAGAAAAAGAAAATTAATTTTGATGACATGAAAGTTATTTTCAATTTTGTGAAAGTATATAGACACCAAAGTTAAACTGAACTTTCTCAGAAAAACTGAACCTAATTGAACCTAATTAACAGAAATTGTTTAGCATAGTCTGAAATGGGTCAGTGATATGAATTCATTTCAGTAATAAGCTAATCATTCAAACAGAGTGACAGCATTTTCATGTGATTCTGTCTACAGAATATTTCAGTTTTAGTACCGTGAAATTGTTTTAATAACTTTAGTTTATCATATGCTACATCATGAAATTGATCATTTTTTTTTCCTTTATTCTTCCCACCTACACACACATCTCCAAAGGTTGAAATCGAGACTCAAAAAAAAGTGTGCTTACTCCATATGAGCATTTTGAAAGTACACTAATAAAAATCAAGAAAAATGAACATCTCCATCTTTGCATATATTGTCTTATCCCTGAAACCTTTGAACTTAGAATAAAAATAGCACTAATATCATAAAGCCCAAACCATTTCCTCTTTCTGCATTTCCTTAAAAATTTTTAGGGGAAGCTGGGATGGCTCAGCGGGTTAAGCACTCGCTTTGAAGCCCCAGGGACCGAGGATTGAATCCCAGCCCCGGCCCATGTGGACCCATATGTTGAACTGGGGTGTGCCCCCAGTTCAGTTCTTGCTAGGGCCTATGTGGATGGCTCCCGGCCCAGTTCCTGCCCTGCACAGCCCTGTACCCACCTGTGGAGTGAAACTATATGGAAAACTAATGCTGTCAACTATGGAGACTGCTCTGGGCCCTCCCCATTCTCTCTGTCTCTCTCTCTGTCTCTGTTTCTCTCTGTCAAAAATCAATAAAATAAATCTTAAAAAAAATAAATTTTTTTAAATAACAGGACATTGAAATTTAGTTCCTTAGAGCTATTATTGTCTAACCTTCAACAGCTCACCTTAATTCAGATCCCTGGAAAATACCCATGTCTCTTAAGATTCTATGTCATTTGGAATTGTATGGTTTGCAAAGGAAACCCTTCTGAAAATAAAAATGTACTGTTAAAATGAGAAGCATAACAGTGAAATGTATCAGAGAATATAGATTTGAACCCTAAAACAATTATGTCTTAAATGTTTTTAGTACCTTTTAATGGCACACACAAATTTTTCTGAGATTCCCATAAGAAATCTGGATATATCATTAGTTTCATAAAATAACTGCAAAATGTGGATGTGTGTTGAGTGGCTATTATAGAATCAGATTAGAATTAGTTTTCCAAGGTATCATATTCAGGAAGACAACTGAAAATATTATGGTAAATTTTTAGTTACAAAGAAATTTGAGCTACCTGTCCCTTTAAATATGAACTAATAAGTAAAAAAAAATTTACATTTTAATTTTTCTGGTAAAAAATGTAAATGATTATATTTAAAAGTAGGATATCAAAGTGTGTAAAGTATCATTTCAACTAGGCTTAAAAAAATAACACACATTTCCACCACATATATGAACCCAGAAGAGTTTCAGAAAGTAATTTAATGATAAAGCATTTCTCACAAAAAAAAAAAAAGAAAGTAATTTAAGTTGGCTTACAGAAATATGTATAATCGGGGAAGCCAGGATGGCTCAGTGAGTTAAACCCTCACTTTGCAGCCCCGGGGACTGAGAATCGAATCCTTGCGGACCCATATGCTGAACTGGGGAGTGCCCCCAGTTCAGTTCTCACCGAGGTGAAACCCCGGCCCAGTTCCTGCGCTGTGCAGCCCCATGCCCACCTGTGGAATGAAACTATGTGGAAAAATCTATGATGTAAAACTATGGAGACTGTTCTGGGCCCTCCCCCTTCTCTCTGTCTCTCTCTCTCTCTCTCTGCCAAAAACAATAAAAAGAATAAATCTTTTTAAAAAAGAAATATGTATAATCTAATGTATTATAAAATTAAAAATAAGTGGATAAAAAAAACTAAACAGGGAAGATGAATCCAAAAAAGGTAAAGATGATAAACAAAATGCACTATAAGAGGAACCTAAAAAGTAAATCTAATTTTTCTAGTATGAAACACACAAAAAAAGAGTGATATAAAACAAAGTTACATAAATCACAATAACCAGAGCATTGACACAAAAACAGAAGCAGCACTGCAGTTTTTGATCATGAGATTGAGAAAAATTTGTGCCATGGGACAGGTTATCATATAAAAGACAGCGTGCTAATGAGTTGCTAGAAGTAACAGTAATTATATCAGCTAATATTGATGGGGAGCTTACTAGGTGCCAAGTACTTTACAAAAACTAACACGTGTAATCCTTATAACCCTAAGACAGAGACACAAGTACTGTCTTTGATTTGCAAAGAACACTGAGTTACAAATGGGTTAAATGGCTGACCCAATCAAGGACACACAGCTAATAAGCAAAGAAGCCAGGCAGCTAATTTCTATTGGGGATTTTTTTCCCCAGTAGAAATTAACTGTAATTCTGCCTGCTTTCCAGGTCTACTTCAAGTAAGTTTTGCTGCTTTGAGCAAAACTTACCCTAACAAAAAATATACTACCAGTAGTATAAATACTAAGAAAACCGAGGATTAAACTGAATAAAAGAAAATATACCAAAATTAGCTGATAGGTCTTCAATTTTGCAATAGAGATTAATTATGTTCATACCTATTAGTGGCAGAATACTGTATAAACACAGAATGTTAATAATTTTAGGTCATAGTCTCAGCACACTCTGTGAACAGAATACAAGGCATGTTGTCAACATTCTTCAGTGTCATTTATAATTAATCAGAAACAAAAAGACTATTGTTTTATATCTACTGTAAAATTATTTGTAAACTCTTCCATGCTTCTCCCTCAAGTTCTCCCTTTACAAAATTACTTTTGACCAGTCACACATATAATACTCCCTTTTGTACACAATCATGGTGTTACAATGTACGTAGATTAAGATACTCTGATATCTATCAATGGAATGAAGATGATTTTGAATCATTTAATAGCTTGCTCCATTGTAACTTGTGGCATCCATTTTAAGATGATCTGCTCTAGTTAAAGACTTATTCTATGAACATTGAACAAAATTCTCCTGATTGAAGCTAACTAGAAATCAAACCCACTGGCTCACTAACAACTGATCCAACAAAAGGATATTTTAATAAAGTTGTAAAATACAACGTCAAGCTCAGTGTAGGTGCAATGATGTAATATGCATCCAATGAAGATACCCATACATGTTTCTCCTATCCTTCCTGTATTCCAGAGTCTACAAAACTAGAAACATCATATCTTAGATGGCTTTGCAGCTGGAGTTCATTCAGTACATGACCCAAGTTCTCCTGAGCATTCTCACATACTCAAAACTGGGAACAGAAAACCAGGCAGTGAGCAATACAAGTGTGGTGTCAACCAGCATGAGATCTGCTTGTTTAGGAGGCTACAGCTGAAGTTCCCCGGGCTCTGTCATTCCCAACTAGGTGCAATCTCAACACTGTTCTGTCTCTCCCAGAAACTCTGCAAGCTTCCTAATACTCTGAAAATCCCTCTAGGTTAAGAAGGCCGGGACAAATTCTACAGTCTGCAACAAAACCACCACTTAAGAATAATGAAATTTAAAAGTAAACCAGGGGAAGCTGGGATGGCTCAGTGGGTTCAACGCTCACTTTGCAGTCCCGGAGACTGAGGATCGAATCCCGGCTCCGGCCCAGGCAGGACCCACATGCTGAACTGGGGAGTTCCCACAGTTCGGTTCTCTAACTGTCTCTGTCTCTGTCTCTGTCTCTCTCTCTATCTGTCAAAAGTAAAATAGAAATAAATATGCACTGAAGACAAAAAGATAATTTCTCTCTATAAAAAAAATGTGAAAAGATAAAAAAAAAATTTAATTAATTAATTAATTAATTAATTAATTAAATAAAAGTAAACCAACTTATTAGAGTTTGTGAACACATGTTCACAGGACACTAAATTTAAAAAAGTGTGGGAGCAGAGGGGTAAGAACAGTTTCAAAAAGGAAGGCAGAAAGAACATACGTTATAGAGCAAAAACTCAGTATACACAAACTAAACAACCACATTTTATTCAAATGGTACTGCAAACTTCACTACATTTTATCACATATGTTTGACTCTGTTAGGATAGAAATGTTTTTAAATGCAAGTAACAGGAGATGCGGGATAGCTCAGCAGTTCAGCACTTGCGAAGTGGATCCCTCGCCCCAGTGGCAAAGGTTCTTGCCTCCCATGGAGGAGGTTCAGTTCCTGCCCCATGAGGCCACACATCCACCTGTGTAGAATAAAACCATGTCACAACAAATGATGTACAACTATGGAGGCTGCTCTGGGCCCTCCTCCATTCTTTCACACACTCTCTCACCTCTCAAACAAGAAAATAAATCTTAAAAAAAAGAAAGAAAATAAAAACTCAAAGCTGCCTTTGAATCAATAACATAATTTGACAAGGAAACAGATTCCTTAATTAGAAAAGAGAAATAAAGACCACAATATGCCCTCTCTATCCCACATGCTTCATGACAGGATCAAGTTAGGTGAGCATGTGTGGAGACTGTAAGGTTTTAAACAAGAGTCACCATCAAAATGAATTCAGGTTTATTGTAATGTTCTGTGCTGCCAACACTACAAACTTAACAAAACTGAAAAAGAGTCAGATTTTACACTGACCTATTATAGACCAATTATAACACATAGTCCTCTAAGTCTTCCAAGTAAAGTTTAACAGAGAAAAATAGGAAACAGAGTAGGCCCCAAATGGTAAGAGACAGGAAAACTAGAATATAAAAAAAAGCACTAAAGATGTGGAAGGAAGGAAGGAAGGAAGGAAGGAAGGAAGGAAGGAAGGAAGACTTTCTTTAACTGATAGATCCTAAAAATAGGAAAAATTACTACTTAGCCAAAATCCTTCCCAACCTGGTAAAGAAACAAAACCTCAATGACGTTTCTCCAGCACATTGAACAACAGGGGGAGAATGAATGCTGATAAATTTCCACTATCAAACTCTCCTTAACATCCTCCTTATTGGGCTTCCATGGTACTACATTCTCCTAGAAAAACTGTTTCTCCTTTTCTGCCCGCCCATGATGCAGATGATGCCAGAATTACATCTATAACCCACAGCTCTACTTATGCTACAAGGTCCAGCCTGAGTAACCCCAGTCACACAGTTCCAACCACCATCTTTCTGCTAATGACTACCTAGTCTCAAGCTCCCCCAAGCTAGTCCTGTGTATCTCCAGCCAGACTCCATGAGCACTTCCAGCTCCCCGGTATAGAGTAAGCACATCTTATTTCCCCAACTACTTACTGTGCGACCACCATTCACCCATTCCAGGATCTTCATTTTTCCCTCACCTTCTACATTCAATTTATCACCATGTCCTAAGGATTTAACTACTTCAGTATTTCTTAAACTCATCCCTTCTACCATTCTCCAAATTCAAACCCTCCTTACCTCTCAGATCTCCAACCTACCAAGTCTAAGCGCCTACATTTGGCATATATATCTATCACAATATGGCATCTACCTACTTACTGATCCAACACCATGGCCCGAAATCAGTTGCCTCACATGTGACATTTTTGCAACAATTAACTAGTTGTGATTTCCCCTATATATGTGTGTGTGTGCATGTGTGTGTATCATGCTTTACTAGAAAAATCTTTCTTTACAGTGACCCTTTTGCTTAAAATTTAATTTTCACTATAGTAATTAGATTTAAAAAATAAACTGAATGTCTATAGGGAGAAAAAAACTAGCTCTTTTTTAAAAAATATTTATTTTATTGTTCTTGACAGAGAGAGACAGAGAGAAGGGGGAGGGCCCAGAGCAGTCTCCATAGTTGGACATCATCAGTCTTCCACAGTTTCACTCCATACAGGTGAAAGGTGAGCGCTCAGGGTGAGTGGGGGGCGGGGGGTTCCAGCATGGGAAGCATGCCCCTCAAGCCAGGGGTTGAACCTGGGGGCCTCCTACATGGGAAGCTCGCCCCAGTTCAGCATATGGGTCCACACAGGCCAGGGCCGGGAGTTGATCCATGGACCCGGGTTTGTAAAGTGAGTGCTTAACCCACTGAGTCATCACAGCATCTCTCTCTTTTTTTAAAGATTTATTTATTGTTTTTGACAGAGAGAGAGAGAGATACAGTCAGAGACAGAGAGAAGGGGGAGGGCCCAGAACAGTCTCCATAGTTGCACATCATTGGTTTTTCCACATAGTTTCATTCCACAGGTGGGCATGGGGCTGCACAGGGCAGGAACTGGGCTGGGGTCTCGCCCCGGTGAGAACTGAACTGGGGGCACTCCCCAGTTCAACATATGGGTCCACACAGGCCGGGGCTGGGATTCAATCCTCGGTCCTCAGGGCTGCAACGTGAGCACCTAACCCACTGAGCCATCCCAGCTTCCCCTATCTCTTTTTTTAAAAGATTTAATACTATCCAATAAAATTTCACAAATATCAAAGCATTGGCTTTCCAAGTGTGGAAGAGAAACCAGATGATACTTAATCGGGTCTCCTTTTTACACTGTATTGTAGAATTTAGTTCATTTTAGGTGTCTATCATAAAAAATAAGCACTTATGAAAACCACACTAGAGTCGAGATGATTATCACACTTTAAAAAAGAAATCCTTTGATCAATTCCGCAGCACATACACTAAAAAGGAAATCCTTCAAACCTAACATTACCATATCTATTTTCATTCTGATCTGCCAAAACCATCATCTTACAGTAGTAGCTTTATTTTAAAAACAAACAAACAAAAACCTCATGGAAGTGATATAGTAGCTCCTAAAAAATAAAAAGAATAACAATCTCATTGTTGCTAGCTATATAAAGGACAAAGCCTCGGAAATTATTTCAGGGACATTAGAAATCATAAAACGAATTCTTATTAAAGTTCTTTAAAAGGGGGAGCAGTGCACACTTATTTTATGTGAAATAAATACCTGTGATTGTTTCTCAAAGTAGAAATTAGATCAACCATAACGATCCTCTCCAGCCCTTCAACCTACAGAGCTTCCAGAGACCTCATTTTCTCAAACAGAAATCAGATAAAAAATGCAGCAAGATCTTTCTGGACAAACTACGTACCTCATATCACAGCTTTACAACGCAGCATGTGGACACAAAGATTTCAACAGAAAAGCAGCTGCATGACCTAAAATAAAAACCTAAGTCCCTGATCTAGATTGCTTCTTTTTTTTTTTTAAGATTTATTTTATTGTTCTTGACAGAGACAGAGAGAGACAGAGACAGAGAGAAGGGGGAGGGCCCAGAGCAGTCTCCATAGTTGTACATCATCAGTTTTCTTTTTTAAATGACATCTTGTTCTTCCTTTATTTATTTTTTATTGGTTTTGACAGAAAGAGACACACACACACACACACACAGACAACTGAACTGGGGGAACTCCCCAGCCCAGCACATGGGTCCGCACAGATCGGGGCCGGGACTCGATCCTCAGTCCCCCGCGCTGCAAAGTGAGCACTCAACCCACTGAGCCATTCCGGCTTCCCATACATCATCAGTTTTCAACATGGTTTTATTCCACACAGGTGGGTGGGGGTCAAGCAGGGCAGGAACTGGGCTGGTGGCCTCCAGCTGGGGAAAACGCCCCCTTGAGCCAGGGGCTGAACCAGGGGGCAAGAATCAAACTGGGGGCCTCCCACATGGGAAGCACACCACAGTTCAGCATATGGGTCCACACAGACCAGGGCCGGGATTCGATTCTTAGTCCTTGGGGATACAAAGCAAGTGCTTAACCCACTGAGCCATCTTGGCTTCCCCTAGATTGCTTCTTATGTGATAAAAGACCACAGCAAAAATTTCTCTGGAAGTCTGTGTCCTCATTTCCTAAATAAGAATATCCTCAGGAGTATTTTACAGTATCACTATTTATGAATCAAAGCAGCACTGGAAAAAAAAAATGTAGAGCTATCAAACCTACTAAAATACTAGGGCTATCTGGAAAGTATCCAGCCATATAATATGAAAAAGAGGCATTGATGGCTGGATTTTTGTCAGACAGCCCTCATATAACTTATTATGAGTACAACCATGATTTAATGGAAATAGATTCCAAAGAGCTCAGACTATTCAAAATGGCTACAGTGTAAGAACACTGAGAAAAATGAAAAAAAGTTACATTTCAAGGTCCTTATTTTAAAATATCAGGTAAGCTGGGATGGCTAAGCAGGTTAAGTGCTTGCTTTCCAGCCCCAGGGACTGAGGATTGAATCCCCAGTTCAGTTCTCACCCCCACCTATGTGGAACAAAACCATGTTGAAAGCTGATGACATTCAACTGTGGAGACTGCTCTGGGCCCTCCTCCTTCTCTCTGTCTCTCTCTGTCTCTGTCAAAAACAATAAAATAAATTTTACATATATATATCAGAATAAGACCAGATTGATTTTTGGTTGCTGCAGTACTTACCTGCTATGGGTCCCTAGGTTAGTCGGTCTCCCTCTCTGAGCTTCCATTTCTTAGTACTACTAAACCAAGAAAGCATTTCTTTTTTTCTTTTTTTGTATTGTTTTTTGACAGAGAGAGACAGAGACAGAAAGACAGAAACAGAGAGAGAACTGAACTGGGGGAACTCCTCAGTTCAGCACATGGGTCCACACGGGCCGGGGCCGGGGCCGGGATTCGATCCTCAGTCCCCAGCGCTGCAAAGTGAGCGCTTAACCCACTGAGCCATCCCGGCTTCCCAAGAAGTCATTTCAAAGAACAGAAAAAACAAAAATCTAAATCACATCTGTCTAGATGGAGCACAGTACATCGATTTTTCACTCACATCTGTATAGATGGAGCACAGTACATCGATTTTTCACTCCTATATGAGCTATTCTCTACCTAAAAATCAACTTCATATAGACCCAGAGTTACAGTCACATGTCAGAGCTTGACAAGAACTCACCTGATCGATATAAAACGCAGTGCCTGTGTGGATCTCTGGATGCTGTATGAGATCAGTTTCTGTGGTGTTCCTTGACAAGTGATGTATTCCACCTCCCATTTGGTCAGCTCCTGTAGAAGAAACAGTGAAATGGGTCCAATATAGCACAAATTTCCCACCCCACACTTTGGAGCTGACAGTGCCACTGCCCTAGAGTATTTAATGTAATTCTGGATTAAAACCTTTTGAGGGGATGCTAGGATGGCTCAGTGAGTTGAGTGCTCACCTTACAGCCCCAGGGTCCGAGGATGGAATCCTGGACCCGGCTGTGTAGCCCCATATGCTGAACTGGGATGTGCCCCCAGTTCAGTTCTCCCCGGGGCAAGCTCCATGCAGGAGGCTCCCAACGAGGTTCCTGCCCTGTGCAGCCCCGCGCCCATCTGTGGAATGAAACTATCTAGAAAACCAATGACATGCAACTATGGAGATTGCTCTGGGCCCTCCCACTTCTCTCTGTCTCTGTCTGTCTCTTTCCTATCTCTGTCAAAAACAATAAAAATAAATATTTAAAAAAAAAACACCTTTTGAGTCTCTGCTTTGAGAAAAATGCAATTAATCAAAATATGGATATGTATATCTCTCCTTGGAGCTCTACTTCTACTGCACCCCATAATTTACCACTGAGTAACTATTTACTACTTCAGCAATAATAATCAAAATTAGGTCTTACAAATCTTAATGTCTCCTATAGAATTCTTTTTAAATATTATGTGTAATAATTTGGCTACTTGGTTTTCTTCCAAATGATAGTCATTTCTGCATGTAATGGTCTTCTTTTCTTTCTTTTTTTTTTTTTTAAGATTTATTTTATTGTTTTTGACAGAGACAGAGACAAAGAGAAGGGGGAGGGCCCAGAGCAGTCTCCACAGTTGAACGTCATCAGCTTTCGACATGGTTTCGTTCCACACAGGTGGGTGGGGGCCACACAGGGCAGGAACTGGTCTGGGGGTCTCCAGCATGGGAGGCACACCCACCTTGAGCCAGGGGCTGAACCAGGGGGGGGCGAGAACTGAATTGGGGACCTCCCACATGGGAAGCACATCGCAGTTCAGCATATGGGCCTGCACAGGCTGGGGCCAGGATTCGATCCTCGGTCCCCGGGGCTACAAATGAGAGCTTAACCCACTGAGCCATCCCGGCTTCCCCAATTTGCATCTTTTCTAAGGGTGATTTAAATTAATTTATTCCATTAGCCAATGTTTACCAACTTTATACACTATGTTAGGTAGTCTACCAAGTGTGAAAATAAGGTAAATATTTGTTATAGTCAGGTCAACAAAAGAGAAAGACACATACAGAGCTATTCAGGGAGGAAAAGAAGAGGGGGTGGGGAAACTAGGGGGTGTGAGAAGGAGAAGAATTAATTCACACACACAAATCACATATGATTTGAAGGGGAAACCATCCAGAATCCATTTATTTTGGAATAATTTATTCATCCCTAAAGTCATTTTCCCTATATGTACGAGTAACATCTATGTACAAAAAGTTTTTAACATTAACCTTGGCTTTACAATGTTGAATTAAAAACAATGCCATCCTCCAATTGAATAAGGTATACTGTATGCCTTTATAAACAGGGACAACAAATTAATATATTGGAGAATTAAGGAAAATGTTGAGGGGATGCCAGGATAGCTCAGAGGTTGAGCTCTTGCCTCACAATCGTGGATTCAAGCTTCGATTCCCAGCCCCAGCCCATGTAAGTCCATGTGCTGAACTGTGGCTCAATTAGGAACCGCCAGGATGGTACAGCAGCAAGGATTCTCACGTCCTATGCAGGAGGCCCCTGGTTTGGTTCCTGCCCTGCACAGCCCCACATCCACCTGTGTGGAATGGAACCATGTCACAACTGATATACAACTATGGAGACTGCTCTGGGCGCTCCCCACTTTCTCTCTCTCTCTCCTCTCAATAAAATAAAGCAGAGAGACAGAGAAAACCAGAAAAGCCCCTGCAGTAGAATCCTGCCAGCTGTGTGCTCAGAGGCACTTGGCTTCTCAGGGGGGCCAGAACTGCCACTGCAGGACCCAGGAAAAGGGACAAGTAGGGGAGGGCATGGGGTAGGCAATCAGGTAAAGTAACAACCAGTCTTTTTTTAAAGATTCATTTTTATTGTTTTTGACGCAGAGAGAGACAGAGAGAAGGGGGAGGGCCCAGAACAGTCTCTCTAGTTGTACATCATTGGTTTGTCCACATAGATTCATTCCACAGGTGGGTGAGGGGCTGCACAGGGCAGGAACTGGGCTGGGGTCTCACCCCAGTGAGAACCGAACTGGGGGCACTCCCCAGTTCAACATATGGGTCCACAAGGGCTGGGGCCAGGATTCGATCCTGGATCCCCAAGGCTGCAAAGTGAACACTTAACCCACTGAGTCATCCCAGTTTCCCAACAACCAGTCTTAGAGCTGGTCCTCAAGAGTAGGAAGGGCTATCTTAAGAAATTCCAAAGTGAAAACATTTAAAAGGTCAATTTTTGGTTACATTGTGTTTATAAACTTGTTTACTTTCCTTTTTTTTTTCTTGTTTATGTACTATATTTTCATGTTCAATTGAATATTTTTCTATTTGTGGAATTAGCTGGGGCCTAAGGTTAGGATGAACTACATCCTAATTTTATTAAAATACTAAATTTAGGGGAAGCCGGGATGGCTTAGTGGGTTAGGCGCTCACTTTGCAGTGCCGGGGACAGAGGATCGAATCCCGGCCCCGGGCCGTGCGGAACCATGTGCTGGACTGGGGAGCTCCCCCAGTTCAGTTCTCTCTCTGTCTCTGTATCTCTCTCTCTCTCTCTCTGCCAAAAATAAATAAATAAATAAATATTAGAAAAAAAAATACTAAATTAAAAAATCTATTAGCTTATTTAATGATTGGTTACAGGGTTAAAAGATCAATTTTTTAATTGGCTTAACTGACCTATGATCTCACAGCCACCTGTGGACTTCTAAATTTCCATTTAATGTCCTGTTCCACCACCACAAAAATGGTAGGAGTTCCACAGCATAATCAAGGGTAATTAATTTGTAGCAATTATCTAATTAATATCCATACAGTGTTCCAAGAAATAAGTGGGAGATACCAAGATCCACGCCAATCTAAGCCCACTCATCTCCCCAGTGTCACTGTCTACTATCCCTCTTAACTGCAAATTGGGCACCCACTCAGAACTGTCCCCACACCAGCCCAGAGTGCAATTCCCAGTGTCCACGCAGTTTTCCTCCTCACCCCACTAGCTGTCCTCACTATGCCCTCCGTGTATGAGGCCAGACAACGGTGGGAACCACCAGGAATAAGGGTTAGGAGATGGAGGGAGGTCAGAGGGGGCTGCAATTTTAGATAGGGTGGTCATCAGGAGATCCCCTCCCCTGGGTAAACATTTCGGCAGATTCCTGCGGGAAGAGGGAGAGACAGACCTCTGGGCTCTCTGGGGAAAAGCTCTCACTGAGTGGGGCCATCCGTTCCTTGACAGGAAAGAGAAAGCAGAGTATGAGAAACGGTGAGAGAACGGAGAGGAAACGACTTGAAATTTGAAAGTAAACAAGTTTGTATGCACACGTAACCAAAAACTGACCTTTATCTGAACCTTGGCACCTGGGACATACCAACCAGGACCAGCCCAGGACCCAGGACCTGACTAGGTTGCTCACGGTCCAACTGAGGACAGATTCTAAGGTTTGGAGTCACACTGGGCCGACCTCGCATTCTCCCAGCAAGTCACAGACTCCGAGGTTTGCCCCTTTAGACGTAGCCACGCCCCACAGCTACCGCCTCATCCTCCCGCCCGCTGTGCGAACTCATGCCACCAAACTCGGACCAGCCGACCTGGTGCCCGGGTCCCGCCCATGCGCCCCACCTCCGGCCAGGCCCCGCCTCCCTCCGGGAGCCGCCCCTCGCCTCAGGTTCCCTCGGGGCTCGCGGAAGGCAGCCAGAGCCCCGCCCCCAATCCTCTCAGGAGCCCCGCCTCTGCCCCGCTCAGCGCTCTAGTTACGGAGCTGAGCGTCAACGATTGGTCGGACTCCGAGACCTCGTTTCCTAATTGGTTGTTTTTCGGCCAGAGCGGTGACGGTGACCCGGAAGCGATTCCTGAAGCGCGAGCCGCGTGTAGCGCTTACTGGGGAGTTGGTTTTCGCAGTCGTTGGGATGACCAAAATAAAGGGAGTTCCAGACGGGCAGGAGGTTCAGGCGGAGGCGTCCTCTGGGGAGCGTACTTACCACGAGCTGCTGGTGAATTTGAACCCCATCGCGCAGCCCCTGGCTTCTCGTCGACTCACGCGGAAGCTCTACAAATGCATCAAGAAAGGTGCGGCAGGCGGCGCGGTGGCCCGTGGGAGCGCTGATGGCGGGCCGAGGCCCCCGGACTGACTCTTCTGTCATTGCAGCCGTGAAGCAGAAGCAGATTCGGCGCGGGGTGAAGGAGGTTCAGAAATTTGTCAACAAAGGCGAGAAAGGGTAAGAAGCCCCTCCCTCTGGATTTTGCGTTTCTAAATGGTAATGAAGGTATTCCTGCTGTTTTTAGTAAGTGCTCGGTAAATGTCAGGAAAAGTGCTGTGACTCTTTTAGAAGATAATCAAGCAGCCAGTAAATTCCCTTCAATATAGCTAACCGGTACATCATCTCACCTACCCTCGGCACAAAGGGACACCGCGATGAAAGTGAATTCCAGGGAATGCGAATAGAATACGCCAGCTCACTTAGGGCAAGACCCCAGCTTCATTCACTCAGTGACTGTTTATTGAGTGACTACTCTTTCAGGCACTGTGCTATAGAAAGACAATGACTTTAATCAAATAACCACACATACAAAATAAAAAAGTTGTAGATAACTATGAAGAGAAAGTACAGAGTGAGTGAGAATAACTTCATTACCCTACATCGTTCTTTTCTGGCATATATCAGAATCTGAAACTCACTTGCATTTTATTCCCTGTGTCTCCCACTCAGGCCAGACAGTAAGCTCTTTGGGAGAACAGGATAAAACCTCTTCCTGCTTCATCCCTAGAAGTATCTTCTGTGTTCAAGAAACAAATATTGCTGTGAGGACTTCATGCTCAATGGAGAGTCTAATGTTGGTGGGGGCAGCTGAGAGCTTAATATGTAGGGATTCGTTTGGGGGTAAGGGTTCTGCCAGAAGGTAGGTCCCAGGGCAGGAGGGTAGGGGTGAACAGAGTGCTTGCTCCCTTCTCATGGAACTTTGTAAGCCATAAGTTTTAGTACTCAGAGCTTCTGGGGGACACTGATGGTTAAAGCCAGGAAGTGACATAATTATCTTTATACCTTAGGATTTTTCTGGCAACTTTGGAAAGGATCAGAGCTGCAAGAGTAGTGGGGAAATTGAGATCGGAGGCAACTGTAGTCTAGAAGTGAGGGTGATTTTGATTAGGTTAGTGATGGCAGAGATGGAGAGAATTAAAATGGATGATCTGTGAGGACTTTCAGACATAGAGTGAGGAGGTATGGATTCGAGCTAAATGGACATAGGGTCCACTCACTGAAATAGTGAACAGTGGAGGGGACTGGGTTTGTATGAGAAGAGCATGAGTTTGGTCTTAGGTACATTTTTGAGGTGCCTTTTAGACTCATGACCCCTCTCCCCAGAATTCTCAAATAGGCAGGTGGTTATATGGGGCTATAAGCCTGAAACAGAGGACCAGGCTACAGAGAATAGATTTGGGAGTTGTCAGTACATACATGGCACTTGATGCCATGGCCATGCATGGGGTCAGTCGGGAGAAGGTACTGAGAGAACAGCCAAGGACCAGGCTGTGAGGGGCACCAGCATTTAAAGGCTACCCAAAAAAGAGCCTGCAGAGGAGAGCCCACAAGGCAAAGTAGGAGAGTGCGGACCCAGTTCTTTGAACCCAGCACTTTGAACCAAGAGCCCTTTTGTGGTGTTTGCATCTCACCACTGGAGAAGACTGCCTTCTGTGTCTTCAGGGCTCCAGAGCCCTTGCCCCAGAGCCGTGACACCTTGCCAGCTAGGAGCCCTAGCTGAGGAATCTGGCATGCCCTTTCAGTTTGGGGAATGACTGTATGCTTCTTCACCTGGCACTCAAGGCCCTTGTGTGTGACCCTTACCAATCTCTCTAGCCTTCTTGTCTGCCTGTCTCCATCCTGGATTCCAGAGCCATCTAGGCTGTCATCAGTCAGCTTCCGTATCTGGTGCCATTCTGACTCTCCTCCTTAAATGCTTTTTCCACCCCTTGAACCCCAGTGAGCTGCCTGGCTGACATTCAGCTTTCAAGTGTGGCCGATTCCTTTCTTAACTCTCTTTGGAGTCCCAGTGAGATACTGCTTGTCAAGCTTGGCTATTTATTTGTTGCGAAAAAATAGAGATCACCTCCCCAGAGTAACAGTTACCAAATACAAATTTGCAGGCACTTTCAGAGGTTGGGAGACTCACATTAATAACTGGGCTTCTGGAGGGCAGGGCTGTCTTATCCATGTCTGTATCTCAAGGCCCAGTCCAGAGGTGGTACTTTCAGCTGAAAATGGGAATGAGCAAGCTAGAAATGACATTGTTTCTCCTTTCAGGATCATGATTTTGGCAGGAGACACATTGCCAGTTGAGGTATACTGCCATCTCCCAGTTATGTGTGAGGACCGGAATTTGCCCTACATTTATATCCCCTCAAAGACGGTAAGGAGCGCATGAGCCCACAAGTGTGGTCTTGGTCAGCACTGGAGCGGGTGCGGTCAGGGCTGCGGCAGCAGGCCATAGTGGGGAAGAATAGAGCTTTGCAGTTAAGACAGGCCTGGTTGGCTTCTTGGCTCTGCTACTTCCTAGCTAGGGGACTGCAGGTTAAGTTCTCTCTGTACTTATATCTCCTTCTTGTAAAATCAGAATTCCCCCTTCTGTGGCCTATGAGAATGAAACAAGATATATGTGGACATGCTTTGTCAGTGAAGATGCTGTGCCCATTAGTCCTGTTAGATGGGTGCAGTGCTCAGAGGGGGTGTTTTAGGACCCTGCAGCTGTCCTTATCTTCACATGGCAGGAGCCAGGTCTAGGGCACAGGGAGAGCGGGTGGCAGGAACCTGGAGAGCATTGGCCTTGACAAAAAGGACAAGCCCCTGCTGGGCTGGAGCCCTTTCACAGCTGCCATGTATTGCTGCACCACTTGAAAGTTTGCTGAGTTTAAATTATGGCAACTAATTCAAACTATTTTTAAATATAATGTTGATCAAATAGCACTTGTCTGTTAGCCAGGTTAGGCTAGAGGGGTCATTGGTTTGTGACTCCCTGGCTACAGGTTGTGTGGCCTTTTTTCCAGATAGCCTTTTTCTTCTTTGTAGGACCTGGGTGCAGCTGCAGGCTCCAAGCGGCCCACTTGCGTGATAATGGTCAAGCCACACGAGGAGTACCAGGAGGCCTATGAGGAGTGCCTGCAGGAGGTGCAGGCCATGCCCCAGCCCATGTGAGAACTTGGGCAGCAGCCTAGGCACCTGCTCCAGAAGTTGCTGGTCCTGTCCCCACTACTGCCCACTCATAGCATCTCCCCAGTGCCTTGAGCTCACGTTTTCCCCAGGCAGCTCCAACAGCTGTTTTATGCAGGCACAGGCAGCAGCTTCTGTGCCTATGCTACTTCCTGTTGAGTTTCTTGGCATTCAGTTCCAGGGGTGAAATGTGGGGGAAGTAAACGCTCAGACTAAAATGTGATGAGTCTGTGGGTGTTCTTTTAAGCAGCAGTGCTGGCAGGACCAAGGAGTTGGTGGGCAGGGAAGCATGAAGCAGCCTTTCTCTCCAGAGAACCCGAGGAATGGAAGAGTGTTCAGTGCTAATACCCAGCCACTAGGGCCAGTGCTGGACTCAAGCTGAGAGCAGACTGCTGCCCACCCTGAGCTTTCACCTCCTGCTTCCAGAGGAGATAGCTATAGGATAAGGCAGCCAAGCCTAAACCCCACTGCACAGCAGCCTGCAGCCCCTATAGGGACACCCCTATTCCTCCCCCATGAGCCTTGTGCCCTGGGAAGCTTATGAGAGCAATTTACCCACCTTACAGGATATTTTAAATTAGAATATAAAGCTAAATACAAAACCCCAAGCCATCTCTCCTGCTTGGCATAGTGGCCCTGGTAACTCAGTCTCTTCAAGCATTTTGAACTTAAGGTACCTTCCCACTCTCAAAGGACAAGCACAGGACTCGGTCCCTATAACAGTTGGGCTCTTGGAATAAACTGGAAAGAGCTTGGGCTTCAGGGTCAGATCTGGTTTAAATCCTAAGCTGTGAACCCTGTTGTGCCAGTCATTTCACCTAAATCCCCCTGCTGTGATTTCTGATACACTGGTCATGAGGTTTTACGTATGTATGTCAAAGCACCCTGCCCAGAGGCTGACATCTCCCAGCTTTTTCACCCACCTAGAGATGCAGGCTGGGTTCCTCACTGAACACTGCCATGTTCCCACCAGCAGCAGCAAAGCCATGTCTAGTACCTGTGTACAGGGGACATGTAGTAATTCTTTGTCAGTGAAGCTAACGGCAGGTGCAGAATGGAAAAGGCCTGTGGATATACTTGCTCAAAGTTATAAAACAATGTCATTCAATTGTATTTACAGTGGGCAACAGATAGAGTCATGGGGCTGTACAGCTGGAGGGCATGACGTTGGCATGGCAGTGAGAACTGGCCATGGATGGAAGATGTCTGCTGCTGCTGCCTAAGTCCTCTGCTCCTCTCTTGGTTGCTACCAAGTCAATGACATACAAATGGAGACAACAGTACAGAGGCCAGTGTCTGCGGGCCCTTACAGCCAAGGAACCAACTGCCCCATGCAGGCCTGCTCCTCAACCTCTTTAGCCCCTGTGCATGGTGGCACTCAGTCAATTGCTCTGAAAAGAACCACAGTCCACCAAGGACCACTACTCCCCAAGAGACAGCAAAGCTCAGGAGTCAGAATATGATACGCTTCCCATCTGCTGGGTTCTGCTCCATGGGACAGTAGGGACACTTCAGCCTGCAGAGGAACAAGAACATCTCAGGTGCTGGCCAGCAGGAGAGCCAGGCCATGCAGGAGCTGAGCACGGGAGACTTACTTTCCTCCATTAATGAGCTTGTTGAGGGCATCTCTGGAGATAACGTGGCCACAGATAAGCTTGATGGGAGGGTTGGAATCGGAGGTCTGCTGGCGGAGGATGGGGCAGGCGAACACCGAGTGATACCAGCACTTCATGCCTAGTTCAATCTCAATCTGCGGAGGCCAGCCAAGGGCTCATTTCCCTTTCCTGCTGTGGCTGTCCTCCCCAGTGCCTTCTGCCCACACCCCCCCTGCTCACCGGTAACTCGTCCTTGTGACTCCAGACGCTTGTGCACTGCCTCTGCTCTATCACAGCTTTGATGTTCATCAGCACGGGCAGCGCCACACAGCCAGAGGCAAAGCTGCAGAACAAAGAGCAGAGGATGCAGTGGCCAGACCAAAGAACCAGCACACTCCTCGGCACGGGACTTGGGACAGGGTTCTAAATTGGCACATGGTCCAGCCAGTCCTTGAAAATCTCCCAAGTCGATCATAAAGTACCACATATGTAGTTACATGTGCTCAACTCTAGAATCATTCTAATGCACCCTAAAACTTGAGAACCTAGGGCAAAGACAAAAGGAACATCCAAGGGGCAGGTATCTGCTCATCCAAAACCACTGAAGTCCCTGGTGTGATGGGGACAGTGATTAGTTTGAAAGGGCCCCAGCCTGCCCATCAGCCCCACTCTGCTGTTATAATGCATCTCTATAACTGGTTATTAAATGGGCACTTAGAAGTGGGGGGCAGATTCAGATCTCACAATGATTTGAGGGATAGGGAGCCGACTGGCTGGAGCCTTGTGCTAGATACCCACAGTGCACAGGGCAGCCATCCCATGCAGGTGCAGACAGTGTTCCTGCTGGGAACTACTGTCCTATGATGAGTCCACCACAATGGCCGAAGCATGAGACTCCACAATTCATCTAGTAAAATGCACCAGGACACGATCCAGTGTGGTGTAGAGTCAGCTCCACATGCCCTGTATCCCTGTGAGGCCCTGGGCAAGTTCATCACACCCGAGCCTCTGTCTCCTCATCTGTGAAGTAAGGATAATAGTACCTCTAACTCCTCAGTCACTGGAACCATTCATAAGAAGGGTCTCACTATGCAGGAGCCTCTGAGTGAAAGCCACGCAGGTTTCTCAGCGGGAAAGTGGCATGTGAGAGATGAGGCAAAGTGAAGGCCGGCACGGAGGTGAGGTATAGGTGGGATGGGGACCTCATTCAAGAAACCTTACAAAACAGGAACCTTGGCCCTGCCACTAACCTAGTGGTAACCTTGGGGGACAACTCTTCCTAAATTCAGTTTGTCCAACTGTGGAAACAGGTGATTCCTACCTGGGAGAACGACCAAGCCAATGAGGCCTTTGAAGGCACAGAGTGCTATGTATGGCACATGGCAGGGCCTTGGCAAACTGGTTCCCTTGAAACCCTCCCCCTGTGGCCCCAAAGGGCTGGCTGTACCTGACGCTGAGGGGCGACTCCACAGAAAGCCCCAGCAGAGAGCAAGCATCTCGGGTAAAGGTCTCACGGATCTCGGCCCAGTGGCTGCTGTCCAGGAGGTGGCAGTAGGGTGACTTCTCCAAGCCCAGCCGCAGGTACACCAGACTGCCCATCATCGCCTGGATCTCTACAAGGCCATCAGGCACAGCTCAGGGCGGCAGGACAGGGGACAGGCTGAACCTTGAGGCTCCTCGGTGCCTGTCCTGGCCAAGAAGGGCCTGAAATACCCTCAGACAAATTGGTTTCCCCTATAGTCCAGTGGGGCTTCATATGTGGGATGAGGACAGGCAAAGCTACGCAGCTACGCATGTCGGGGAGGCAGGTCCCAGTTCTCTTCCCATCCTTCAGACTGCATCAAGGAACGAGTCCAGAGTTTGCACTTACAATTATTCTCCAACAATAGCTCATCTCCCTTTTAAAAAAGCATTAGGACAGGCATGTCCAACGTGTAGCCCAGGCCAGCTTTGAATGCAGCCCAACACAAATTCTTACATTATGTGATTTTTTTGTGACCATTTTTTTTTTCCAGCTCATCATCTATCAAGTGTTAGTGTATTTTATATGTGGCCCAAGACAATTATTCTAATGTGGTCCAGGGAAGCTAAAAGGTTGGATACCACTGCTTCAGGAGGTATCTAGGTAAAATTTAATAGTACTGCTTGGTTTTCATGTTTATTATATTTCTCAATCAAATGTGAACATGAGGGGAGCTAAAGAAAAAAATTACCAGAAGTAGGGAGGTTACTAATGGTTGGTGAGACTGAGGTTCAGAAACCAAGTGTGAAGGGCTAGGAGAGAAGCTGCAGAGGGTGCTGTGTGAGTCTGAAGGGGACCAGTGGGGTTCAAGGCAAGGAGGCAGTACTGAGGCAGAGCAGCAGGAGGGCACGTGTTGTGAGCACACACAAGCCCAGTGTGCTCTGCATGTCGGTGTGCTACCCAGCCAGTGTCGGGGACCACAGGAAGTCTGAGATAAAGCTAGAAGGCTGTGGCAGAGGCAGAAGAGGAAGAGCCTCAAGTTGGGCATTCACCTTGGAGACAAAGAGGGAGGGGTCAGAGGTCTCAGGCCCAGAGCAACACCCAGGAGCAGCAGCCGGAGCATGCTGCTATCCACCAGAGCCAGGCAGGGCCCACCCCGGCACCCTGGCCACTCACCCTGCTGGTGCAGCCGAGCAAAGGGCTGGAAGTGCCGGGCATAGCTGAGGGCCTCCAGCTGCTTGTCGGGGCCACCTGCCAGGAGGCAGATGAAGTGCAGGCGGTGCAGCTTGAACTCCAGCGAGCTGTTGAGCTGGAGCAGGCGCTGCCTGTGGGAGACAGCCCATCTGGGAAGAAAGAAGCCAGTAAGTGTGGAGCTGCTGGGCGAGAGAAGGGGCCCCACTGGAGCAGGGATTGAGGCAGGCTCCAGAAACCTGAGTGAGGCTACAAGACACGGCTGGAGGCATGTCACGCATGCGAGATGGCAAGCCCTGTGCCCTGGCCAACCCCAAGGCCAACTTACTCCAAAGCGGGCCCTAGGTTTTGTTCGTGCAGAGCTTCCAGGATTCGATTCAACTCCAGGAATGGCTGCTTGAACTCCATGTCCACATTCAGCATTGATTCCTATGGGGACAGAGAGCCAGGGTCTACGTGAGGGGCCATAGTCTCCTGGTAGCAGCTTGGCCCCTCATTCTTATTTCCATTCAGGAAGCTAACTGCCACATGCTGGCCTCCCACTGGGTAGACCACAACCTCACCCGGGGTACTGGGGACAGTCTCCAGGGTCTGCACTAAGTAGCATGGTGAGAATTTATTCCTTTTCCATTTATTACTTTAAGAGAAAGGATCCTTTACTGTTACTGCCTGTGTGTCTTTAACACCTAACAGTGCTACCCAGTCATTTTACTAATCTTTGAAGAAAGGGATATCTGGCCTCAACTCTGAACCCTGGCTGGCAACCAACCCTGGTTTAAAATTAGTGACATCACCTCTCACCATGTATATTATGCGGGGCGGTGGGGGAAGGGCAAGGAGGGGCACAAGCTGATTTCCTTTCTAAAATCAATTCATTTCAAGAACAGGAACCTAACATATAGAAAACTATCAGGCAGAGAGCAGGCCCTTACCTGGCACAGCTCCTCAGCCACACTGAGCATGCCCTGCTGGTATAGGTGCTCCACAATGGCCGTCTGCAGGGTCTGCTGCTGCTTCTCCCATGAGTCCCACACTGCGTCAGAGACTACACCGCAAATCTCAGAGTCAAAGTTCTGACGAGGATGAGAGACAGCACCCTGTGACTCAGCATGCGCACTCCCAATGAGCCCTGGTCCACACCAGCTCCGGGAAGCGCCCCCCACCCCAGGCTGGAGCACCCACATGCTCACCCTGTCAATGGCTTTGCCCACTCGGGAGACACTGCTGTGAATGTCCTTGTGGTCCGAAGCCAGTTTCTGCACCGTGTCTTTGATCTTCCGGCAGCACTGGGACATCACCAGGGACAGGGTATCTGAGAGAGGGGTCCCCTGGAGGGCTGCAGAGGAGCACATGCAATAAGCCAGAACCTGGGAGCAGACATTGTCCCTGTTTCCTCTATCCTAATTCTGGCTGCAGGCCTAGGAGGCAGCCTTGGGAGGCAGCCCTGGACTCCAGAGTAGAAGAGCCAGCTTCTGTTCCTGGTCCCCTCGATTTTTAACCACATGACTCAGAACTGGACAAGGGGACAAGCTGGTTCATCTCTTGAAGTCTTCACTTCCTCATCTATAAAATGGGGGTGACAGCACCAGCCTTGCAGGTTGTTGCTATGAAGTGATGACTGGGCATTTACTATGGGTAAGTACTTTATTTCAGCTCATTTCTCCTCACCACCATGCCATGCAGTGGGCACTGTTAGCATCCCACTCTATACCTGAGGAAGCTGAGGCAGTAATTTGCCAGGTGACACAGCAGTGACAGATCTCAAGTCTGTTCTCCTCACCATGCTGGATGGCGCCTTATTACTTTGAGTGAGATGTCATGTGTGAGAAGGCTTTGAACCACAAAGCACTGTCCCCATGTCAATGCCTCTCATCAACCCAGAGGATGCCAGGTGAGTCCACTGCCAGGGAAGCTCAGGGATTCCTGACTCCAGGCTCACAGTGGTCCCACCCCCATGGCTGGGCTGAAGCCAGACCAACCACCATGAGCAGGAGAGGCTTGGAGGAGAGGAGGGCAGACTGGGCATCGGACACTTCTTCAGGTACAGTGTCTACAATCCTTGTCTGGAAGATATCACCTCAATTCAGGGAAGGGGATGAAACCCAAGAAGGCCAGGGAGCATCTCAGCTCCAAGACCAGAAGCCCTGGAAGAGAGGTGCATTCTGACACGTTCTTAAACGTGGTGTGGACCGGAGCTACCAGGGCACTGTGGCCACCTCGGTGGAGCAGGCTCTGAGGATGAAGCCAGTGCAGACTAGGCCTGAACATTTCAGGTCCCTTAGTCCAGAAATCCAGCCCCAGTCCTTTGTGTACGTGTTTAAGTTAGTCTGAGCTGGGTTTCTGTCACCTGTAAGTGAATGAGTCCTAACAGATACAAACAGGAGTTGGTGGCTGGCCCACCCACCTACCCTAGGGAGATGGGACAGAACCTCACACCACTTTCAACATCAGTACTACCCGCCCAAACCACAGCTTGCCACTCATTTCTCACATTCTGCTCCCCAACCCCCATCATAGAGGGCCATACTGCATACTCCCTGGCCACATACCCCTTAAGGACAAAGCCACACTCTCAAGAAACCAAAGCCTTCGAACCTGGAATCCCCCAGTCTCCACCACCCAAGGACCCCACTGACAAATGTCAGCCCTAACAAATCCCACCTGAGAAGACAGGATCTCCCTGTAAGTACACTGCAGCCATAACCATCTGTTACCCAAGAGCACAAACAGTGTAAATGAATTTCAGACCAGCAAGAGAAAACCGTTTCTTCCTCACAGTTAACAGATGTCACAAAAAGCAAGCAGGGGAAGCCGGGATGGCTCAGTGGGTTAAGCGCTCACTTTGCAGTGCCGAGGACCGAGGATCGAATCCCAACCCCGGCCCCGGCCCGTGCGGATCCATGTGCTGAACTGGGGAGTTCCCTCAGTTCAGTTCTCTATCTGTCTCTGTATCTCTCTCTCTCTCTCTGTCAAAAACAATAAAAAATAAACAAAAGGGAATTCTTTAAAAAAAAAAAAAAAGCAAGGAATCCTGGGCTTTTATTACAGCATGGGATAACCATATAATTATATTAGAATGAAGCAGAATTCTATGTATTGATACAGAACAGTAGGGGGGAAAGCAAAGTACAAGAAAGCATGTGCTTTATGCTTCCCTGTATGTGAAAAAAATGGAGGGGGTATAGACACTTACATATGACACCTGCATGTACATACAGCTGCTGTCTGGAAGGGCACCTGAGAAACTGGGGATGGGGGGACTTTCGGGGAGAGGCACACAGGAACTGTTCAAAATCAGGAGTGAAAGGGAGACTTCTCACTGAAAGCCTTTTTGACCTTGAAGTCTTTTCCATGTGCATGCATTCTTTAAAAAAAAAAAAAAAAAGGAAACTAGGTATAGCAATTCTGAAAATACTTTCTATGTATTGGAGAAGTTGAGCAGATGAAAAATGAAGTTGGGAGTCAGGCTCTTCACTGTTGTAAAAGAGAGATACAACTAGGAAGAACCCTGTGATACCAGATTAAAATTAGAGATATCAATGTAAATGCATGGTCTGTGATATACAGATAAGGAGAGAAGGTGGGAAGAGAGGGAGGGAGAAAAGAAAGCAAGAGAGGGAGGGAGGGAAAGAAAGGAAGGGAGTAAGGGAGGGAGGGACAGAGAGAAAGAGGAATGGAAGGAGAGCGGAAAGAAAACCTAGCAACAACGACACTCTAGTAACAACACAGATCGTGGTTTCCAAATACCATTTCCCACCAAGGCTATTTGCAGAAATTACTGAGTCCAGGGAATAGCTTATTGTGTCAGAAAATAAGAAAGTGCTCTAATTAATTAATTAAATAAAAGATAGGCAATGTCAAAAGGACACAGAGAAAAAATATTGCTGAGACAACCGAATATCCACATGAAAAAGAACGATGCTGGACCACACACCATGTACAAAAATTAACTCAAAATGGATCAAAGACCAAGTGTAAGAGCCCAAACTACAAAACTCTTGGGAAAAAACAGATGTAAATCTTCATGGCCATAGATCTGGCAGTGGTTTCTTAGAAATGACAACAAAAGCATAAGCAACCAAAGAAAAAATAAATTGGATGTCATCAATATTAAAAACTTTTGAGATTCAAAGTACACTTCCAAGAAAGTGAAAAGACAATCCATTTAACAGAATACACGGTGGCCCCAAAGTAGGTATACAGTTGAATAAATGAAATTCATCACAACAGATTATATGGGTACACATACACACTGACACAACAAAATAAAAACTATACTGTATACCTACTTTTGGGCCACCCTGTATATTAACAAATCTGTATCTAGTAAGGGTCTAGTATCAAGAATATATAAAGAACTCTTACAACCCAATAATAAAAAGACAACCCAATTTAAAACACAGATAAAAAGATTTAAATGAACATATATCTCCAATGAAGATATATAAATGGCTCATAAGCACATGAAAAGATGCTCAATGTCATTAGTCACTGGAGAAAGGGAAAGCAAAACCCCAAAAAGCTATCACCTCATTCCTACTAGGATGGCTAGAACCAAACAGATAAGTGTTGGTAAAGATGTAGAGGGGGAAGCCGGGATGGCTCAGTGGGTTAGGCGCTCACTTTGCAGCCCTGGGGACCGAGGATCGAATCCCGGCCCTGGCCCGTGCTGACCCATATGCTGAACTGGGGAGTGCCCCCAGTTCAGTTCTCACTGGGGCAAGACCCTGGCCCAGTTCCTGCCCTGCGCAGCCCCACCCACCTGTGGAATGAAACTATGTGGAAAAACTAATGATGTGCAACTATGGAGACTGTTCTGGGCCCTCCCCCTTCTCTCTGTCTCTGACTCTGTATCTTTCTCTCTCTCTCTCTGTCAAAAACAATAAATAAATCTTAAAAAAAAAGATGTAGAGAAACTGGGACCCTCATATTGCTGATGAGCACATAAAATGTTGCAGCTACTTTTGGAAAAGTTTGCCCGTTCTTCAAAAAGTTAGAGTTACTATGTGACCCAGTACAGAAAAAAGAACAAAGTACTGACTGAGGCTAAAACAGGGATAAACCCTGCAATCGTTATGCCAAGTAGAAGAATTCAAAACATCACATATTGTACGACTCCGTTGATACGAAGTGTCCAAAAGAGGTAAACCCATAAAGTAGACTAGTGGTTGCCAGGGGGTGGCAACCGTTTCTTTTTGGGGTGATAAAAATGTTCTGAAATTAAATCGTGGTAATGATTGTGCAACCCTGTAAACACACTAAAAACCACTGAACTGTACACTTTAAGAGGGTGTATTTTAATATGAATCATAACTCAATTAAGAAAAAAAAAAATAGGACACAAGAACAGGGGTTACCTCTGGTCAAATCTAAGACAATTTGAACACCAAAAGTCTATAACAACAGTAATGGAGTATAACCTGTTGAATAAAGTAAGAATATGAGTGTGAACTAATTAATAAATAAGAAGGGAGTAAGTAACAAATGTATAGGGAATGATAAAGCAGAAAAAATCACTCTCACCAAGTACCTCGGGCCTCCTAGGCCCACAGGGAGGCAAGGGACCCACCTGCACCGGCCAGCTCGGCCAGCTCAGCCCGTAGCTGGCCCACGTGGCACAGCAGTTCCTCCAGGCTCTGCTCACAGTGCTGCCCGTAGGTCAGGAACTTCTGGAGGACCTTGTCCACCTCTCTCTCCACGCTCGCACACTGCTCCATGGTGGCCACTGCCTGGGGGCAGGAAGAGGAGCCGCTGCATCAGGCCCCACCTGGGCAGGGGCACATGGTGGGGAGAGCTCCTGGACCCCCCTCACCACACCCCTATCACATGTCAGTGCTCAGAAACTCCCAGCTTCATGCATCTGCCCATAGCTCCATCACCCCAGCTGGGGTGCTCATAGAGGGGGCAGGCAGGCGGAAGGACATGGGTTTTGACTCCTGGTGAGAAAATTAACTTGGTTTTCAACTCTTTCTACAATCCTCATTCATCTTTTTAATCAGAAGAGTGCAGGCCTCACAAAGCCATCAGCACACAAGACTAATTAGAAATCCATACATATTACTGCCTATTTTCATACTTCATGTATTTTCACATAGTCAGTGTGCTGACCTCTTCAGTTAATGGCCTTGGTTCTCCATGCACCATAGTGGTAGAAACTATGAAGGCAGTCCCTGAGAGCCTGGTTATTTGCAAATAGCCTAAAGAACAACTACCAACCACATTGTCCCCATGGGCCTTGGCTACCAACCCAGCCTCAGTCTCCCCTGCTGCTCACTCAAGGATGGGTAGCTTGTGTTCAGTCAGCTAGAACCTGTACTCCCTCACAGCTCCAGGCCCTGGTCATGACACTCCCTCTCCCCAGGATGCTCTAGCTCATCCTTCCTGAGGCGGTTCAGAGGTCACTGCTCCCACCTGGCTCCCTCGATGTCACCTGGGCCCTCCTATTTCAGTTGTTTTTTAAGTATGGTTTTCTCTTAACCATTTTTATGTGTCACTGAGTACATTCACAATGTTATGCAACCATCACCACCATCCATCCCCAGAACTTTGTCATCTCCCCAAACACAGGCTCTGTCCCATCAAACAACACATGATGTTTGCTGAAACAAAACTGTCACTTAGCGTCTACACTGTCATCAGGCAGGTTTGGGAAGTTGGGAGGCCTTGTACCCACCTGGTGTCTGGTGTGACTCAAATGGCCCATGATGTTTTTCTATTTAACCCATACCAGGAAAGCTTCATCCACATGTCATGTGGCTCTAGTCGATGATGACACCATTCATCCCTCCTGTTTCAGTTTGATCATCTGCTTGAGGGCCGCCTCAAACCTTCCCTATGCATTATACCAGGGGTCTCCAAACTATGGCCCGCGGGCCGGGAGGCCCTCTCATCCTGCCCGTGGAGACCATTTTATCTGAATTAAATAATATTAAATAAATAATTTAAAACAACATCTATGTTTTGATTCTTTTTTATTTGGAGCTCGAGTGTGTAGTCGGCCCCCAAACTGCTGTTTGATAGTTAATGCGGCCCACGGGCTGAAAAGTTTGGAGACCCCTGCGTTATATCATTGAAAAAAGCTGACTTTTTTCATCCCCCTTTCTTACCACTGAGGCCCACTCCTCAGTCCCTTCCATTCTGAGCCACTGCTCCCTTCCATTTCAGATCAAACTTTGACACTGACCACATGGACAATACTCAATTTATTGGTAAAAGAGTTCCCTCTCTATCCTTCCAGCCATGGAACTAGAAATGAGAGGGCTCTCAAAAGTCCAAACCTAGGGAAGCCGGGATGGCTCAGTGGGTTAAGTGCTTACTTTGCAGGCCCGGGGACCGAGGATTGAATCCCAGCCCCGGCCCAAATGGACCCATATGCTGAACTGGGGAGTGCCCCCTGTTCAGTTCTCACCGGGGCGAGACCCCGGCCCAGTTCCTGCCCTGTGCAGTCTCGCACCCACCTGTGCAATGAAACTATATGGCAAAACCAATGATGTGCAACTATGGAGACTGTTCTGGGCCCTCCCCCTTCTCCCTGTCTCTGTCTCTGTACCTCTCTCTGTCAAAAACAATAAAAATAAATCTTTAAAACAAATGTCCAAACCTAGCAAGTTGTCCATTCTCGTAAAGGTACAGGGTGACACCACAGCAGAATCCTGTCCCAAGGTGACCATTAGGATTCTCCAGTTTCCCCACACTCTCGGCCCATTCCCACCAGTCCCAGCAGTGCTGGCCTCATCCTCTCAGCCCGACCAGAGGACAAGTGATGGGAAAATGACACCCAGAGCCTTGGGATACATTTAGGCCATCTCTCTTTAGGGTTGATGCTGTCACACAAGTTTGTAATCATGGTTTCCAAAAGGCATGTCCCCCATCAGCAAATACAGGCAAACTTCAGAGACACTGCAGGTTCATTCCAGATGACCACAGTGAAACAAATATTGCAACAAAGCAAATCACATGAGTTTTCTGATTCCCCAGTGCATATAAAAGTTATGCCTACACTATACCATAGTCTGTTAAGTGTACAATAGCACAATGTCAAAAAAAAAAAAAAGGGGGGGGGGTGGGGAGCCAGGATGGCTCAGTGGGTTAAGCGCTCACTTTGCAGCCCTGGGGACCCAAGATCGAATCCCGGCACCAGCTTGTGAGGACCCATATGCTGAACTGGGGAGTGCCCCCAGTGCCCCGGCCCAGTTCCTGCCCTATGCAGCCCCGCATCCACCTGTGGAATGAAACCATGTGGAAAAACCAATGATGTACAACTATGGAGACTGTTCTGGGCCCTCCCCCTTTCTCTCTGTTTCTGTCTGTCTGAGTCAAAAACAATAAAAATAAATCTTTAAAGAAATAAAAAAATAAAAATGTAAACATCTTAATCAAAAAACTTTATTGCTAAAAAACGCTAACCACCATCTGAGCCTTCAGGGACTTGCAATCTTTTTTTGGTGGTGGAAGGTTTTGCCTTGATGTTGATGAAAATGCAACAACTGGAAGGGCACTAAAGTGAAGCACAATAAAACAAAATTTGCCTGTACCCTACCTCTGAATGTGAGTCATGATGAGCAAACCTAACAGGGACTCCTGTCTGAAATAATATTAAAATAATTATTATGACTGCTATTAATAGACATCTCGTCGGGTCTTATTATGTGCCAGCCACTATTCTAGCGACTTTACATGTATTCAGTAATTAATTCTTACAAAAACGCTATGAGGTAGGTACAATTATTAGACTCACTTTACAGGTGAGAAAATAAGACACAGACTAAATAAGTTGCCCAAGGTCATCCAGCTGGGAGTGGAGGACCTGAGAACTAAAGTGGGCAGTCAGGTTCCAGAACCTTCTCCAAAGCATGTTGCATCACTGAACTCTCTAGACCAGCTTACCAGGCCACCATCTCATCAGGAAAAGGAAGCAGCCAGTATGTGTGGTTGGAATGAATGTACAGCAATGATGATGACAAGCAGCAGGAAAATTAACCACAAGGCCTGTGAGAGGATCAACTAGGAAAGATGGCAACTCAAAAGAACGTTTCCCAAGAGTGTCTGGGAACCAGAATCACAATTCACCAAAAATAAACACCACTCAAGGTCAGGACTTCACCAATGGTCAAATAGTCAGGCCCTGTCAGATACCAACTGATACCAGGATTATCAAAGGGAAGCCCAGCCAGCACTCGAAATTGTATTAAAAAGCTAAGGAGATGGGTACAAGAATTTTCATCCTACCATTGTATGTTGTGGCAGAGTGGGAGCCAGTCTAGAGGCCTCATCACAAGGGGAACTGATAAGTCAAGTACGTAAAATGTGGGGGATGCATCTAGAAACCATATTCCAGATATATCCACAGCAACACCAATAAGATGCCAGAAAAGAAACAAAATGAACTCTAGGCAGAATACCATTTATGTAAATTAAAAATATACCGGTATGCATTATAGGGATGCTGGAATGGCTAAGCAGGTTGGGCGTTCACCTTGCAACCGTGAGGTCTGGGGATCGAATCCCAGCCCCGGCCTGTGCAAACCCATGTGCTGAACTGCAGCACAACTGGTAACCACTGGGATGACGACGGGGGTTCTCACCTCCCATGAAAATAAAAGGATATATATCAAACACATCGTCGTGGTTTTCTACCTTAGGGAGAAAAAGGAGGAATGGGGATAAAAGGGAATACATAAATACAAAGGAGGAAAAGGCGCTGCATAGACCAATTAAATACTTGTATACAATGAACTGAGAAAACTCAAGAAAAAATTTAAAAGTAAAATAAATAAGCCAGGAAAACAGAACTGCTTGCAGGTATCCCATCTGAAAAGCCCAGAAGGCTAATTCAGCCTGTCCGAGGTGAGCCACTCCACCTAAATCAGTGGGTTATCTTCATCAAGCACAAGGATGGATAATGAGTGTGCCTCTGACAAACGTCATTAATCCAATGGAATTTCATGTCCACTATCCCAAGCCCTCCTCCTCAGGGTCTCATATGTACTAAGGTGATCCCTTCACAGCAACACATCAGATCCTGTCACCCCTTTACTCAACCCTGCCATGGCTTGACACACAAGCCCTTTGTCACTGTACATTCACTTCCTTTAAAGCTGTCCTAGGTCCAGATTGCCCCCTGCACTTCTCTGTACGGAGAACACAAGATGCAGTTTATTCATCAGCTCCCCTTAAGCCCTCAATGAAGTCTCCCTGCCTCCTTTTCTGTAAGGGACGCCCAAACCACACAAATCTGAGCCTTCAGCACTGTGGCCCAGTAATGCCCGTCCACACATCTGTCTCCCCACTTAGACTCTGACCTGCTCAGGCCTGGAGTCCAGTCTCTCTTGTCCTCTCTCCTCAGTGCCCAGCCCAACAGGGTCTGGTCCACAGTTGGTGCTCAGTGTGCATTTGCTGACTACATGGTGCATCTATTTCCTAACCCTTGGGCTAGGCAGCCTGAGCTGAAACCTGCAGGGGTGGGCAGGAAGAGATGTGAAGAAAATATTTTTTAAAAAACTAAGACATGCATAGGGACTTTTCCTCCAGTCTTTGGCATCCTAAAACAGGAGAACTGCCTTCTGGAGCAAGGAAGAAAGGAAGTTTGTGCAAATCACAGAAAGGACCCCTGACAAAGGCCTAACACAGAACTGGACAGCCTCCATTGACCCAACTCATATTTCCATGCCACCCACCTCTATCCATTCTCCTCCACCCTACAAACCACTCCTCTGCTTAAAACCCGATAGATTCCCCCAGTGTAGTGAGAGTAAGAGCCATCCTCCCTTCTATGGCATACAAGGTTCTTTGTAAGTCAACTCCCAATCACCTCTCCAACCTTATCTCCTATCATGCTCCCCCTCACTCACCACACTCTAACCACATTAGCCTTCTTTCTGTTCTTTGACTACATCCACTTTATTTCTGCCTCAGAGCCTTTGCACTGGCTGTTCCCTCAGTCTGGAATACTCTTCCCTCAATGTTGCTATGGTTGGCTCCTTATCAGGGTCTCAGTGCAAATTTCCTCTCTTCAGAGATGCTCTCCTAGACCTGTAGCTAATGCTGATCCCTATGCTCCACCCCCACACAAGTACTCTGTCGTATCACCCTGCTCCTTTTCTTCTGTACACCTGTTTGAAGTTTCAGTCTTTATTGTCAACCAAAACTGAAAGAGAGGAAGCCATTTTCCCTGGAGTGCAGCCCCTACTGGGAGTTTCACCAGCATTAACGCAAATGACTGTCCAACTCCTACTCATCCTGCAGAAGATCCTGCTCGAAATGCCCTTCCTGGCCCCCTCGTCCGCACGGGGTTACCTCCGACCCAGCCGGGTCGCACTTGACGGGACGTCTGAGTTCCACCGCTCCCCCAGCAGAGGCGGCTGCTCGAGGGTCGTGAGTCTGTGTGACTCCAGCTCTCGGCCCAGGGCCGACGAATAGGGAGGAAAAAAAAACAGTCCAAAGGCAAGCGGTGCAGACGCCTAGCAGGGGGACCTCGGGGAAGGCCCGGGGCCTGGGAGCTCAGCCGAGCTATCGCCCACTACCTGCCACCAATGCGCCGCGCCTCCTGGCCCGGAAGCCTGCGCTCTCACCTGGTCCTGCAACTCCGGCCCTAGCTTCCGGCGCTGCTGTCATCGGAACCGGAAGCCACGGCTGCTGCTCCACGGCCCGGACTCGCCTACTCGCGGCTTTGCGGAGGGGGGGCCGTCCTGCGAGCCCTGGCTTTCCGCTTGGGCGCCAAGCCTCCCCCTCCCGCGCGCCTGGCGTGGAGTCGCCCGCAGGAGCTGGCGGGCGGCGGGAAGCTGCACCTGCTGCGGTCGGGGCGGCGCCGGGGCTTCCCCTGCCCGAGGCCTCAAGCCCCGCCGCGACGCTCCCTCTGCGAGAAGGAAGCGGACTGGCCCGCTCTCTGGCCCGGGTGGGTGCGTGGGGCTGGCGAGCCATCGTCCCCACCGGGTAGAGGACCGGAGCCCGCCCGACCTCCTCCCAGCGTCCTGCTGCATTCTCAGAATCCCTAAAACAGAAATGACTGCGCCTACCCAGCTCCCCGCCCTCTGCCCACGGCAGTTAGGCCCTCCCTCGACGGTGTGTGTGTGTGTGTGTGTATATATAAAGATTTATTTTATTGTTTTCGACAGGCAGAGAGAGAGAAGTGGGAGGGCCCAGAGTAGTCTCCACAGTCCTAGGTCATCAGTTTTCTGACGTGGTTTCTTTCCACACAGGTGGACGCGGCCGGGGGCCTCCCACATGGGAAGCACACGCCAGCTCAGCACATGGGTCCACACGTGCTGGGGCTGGGACTCAATCCTAGACCCTTGGGCTGCAGGACAAGCGCTCAACCCGCAGAGCCATTATCAGCTTCCCCCAGAGATGGTTTCTTTTTTTTTTTTTTTTTTTAATTTATTGTTAAATTTGATGAGGTTACATTGGTTGGTAACAATTAGAGTTTACAGATGTACAAGTCCACATCACATCATTCATGCATCGTATTATGTAGAGATGGTTTCTTGACGCTCTTTTTGAAACATCGAATGATGTTTTTGTAAGAAGTCGTTTCTTTTCTGTTCCGATACCCGTATTTAATCTACCCACGGGGCAGTCAATTGTAGGATTAGACTCCACTAGTTGAAGTGGCAGCCTCTGCTTTGCCGCCTCCATTGGTCACCCTTCTTGGCAGGTGTGAAGAGACCGGGTTGCACAACTCCCAGAAAGAGGAAGGGTGAGGGTTAGAAAGGAGGAGAGATGAGGCTGTGACCCCAAACCTAGGCCAGGACTGAATTCATGCTCCTCCCATGCCCCCTTGCTCTGGAGGGGAGAAGCAAAGAAGTCCCACACCACTGCACAGACCTTAGGGCCTTGAAGTGGAAACAGCCCAAGGCTCCGCCTCTGTTTCCCTGACTTCCCGCTCCCTTTCTGGGCCAACCTCATTCTGGGACATGCTTCCCTACAACCCTCTACACCTTGCCCCACCCCAACACCCAAACAACCTTGCACAATCTTGTTTTGTTTTGTTTTCTATATAGCACTTGCACAAACCAGTTGGGTTTTTTTCTTAAGATTTATTTTGTTTTTGACAGACAGAGATAGAGACAGAGAGGGGGAGGGCCAAAGCAATCTCCATAGTTGTATGTCATCAGCATTCAACATGGTTTAGTTCCACCCAGGTGGGCAGGAGCCACACAGGGCAGGAACCAGTCCGGGTGGGAGGGCTCCTACATGGGAGGCTCGCCCCCATGAGCTGGGGGCCCAACCAGAGGCCTCCCACATGGGAAGCTCACCCCTGAAAGAACTGAACTGGGGATCTCCCTCATGGGAAGCGCTCCCCAGTTCAGCATATGGTCTGCATGGGCCAGGACTGGAATTTGATGCTGGGTCCCCGGGGCTGCAAAGCAAGCGCTTAACCCACTGAGCCATCCCAGCTTCCCCACAAACCAGTTTTTTAAAAAGCATTTGGCTTGAAATTATCGTGTGTATTTATGTGTGTATTGTGTCTTCTGACCCCTGACACACACTTCCTTAAGGATAAAAGCAGCATTGTGGCCAAGACCTTGTACTCAATACTGCTGTATCCCCAACATCGATTGCATGCTTGGAGCACCTCAGATGCTCAGAAATACTCTGAGACTCCCAATATCCTCCAGTGGTTCCAAAACCTTATGTAACTCGTAAGGAAGGAAGTGATCCGGAGCCCCGGGGGTGGGAGCGTCTGGAGTGTCCTGTCTGCACCCCAGGAGCCTGGGTGGTCCTGGCCTACGTGGACGGGCGGGGGTGGAGAGTTGAGTGAGCCTTGCCCCAGGCCAGGGCCCAGGCGGAGGCTGCCTCTGAGCCAGCAGGACCTCACAGGCTTTGGAGAACACCCCAGGCTTCCCCACTTCCTCTAGGGGAGCCCTGACCTATCACCCAACCATGCCCCCTGTGAGCAAAGCAAAAGTTTTCAGCAAAAACTTTGAATGCTAGGCTGACACCTTTGTGTCAGGAAGTTTCACCTTTGTCATTGTTTTCCCAGGTATGTGGCTCTCCTTGCATCGAGTTTTTGTCACTTTTCAGTGTGCACCAAGTTTTACTACGAAGTTGATTTTGTGTGTTGGGATTGTGTTGCTTTTTTGTTTTTGTTGGGAGGGGCTGCTTCAGAGCAGAAAAACTTGAGGCTGTTTTCCACTAACTCAAATCATGGTCTGTTTAACCTTTTGCTAGTTTCCTACAATTTGATTTTTTAAATTTAACTCCTCAGTACATGTCTATTTTACTTTGCAGGGGGTGATGCAAAGTATGACATTTTTTCCCACATTTTTGTCCAGTTATGGAGGCAGCTTTCATTAAGCAGTCCTTCCATACCCTTGTTTTGAAGACCTTCATCATCATATTAGAATTTCCTACAGTATGGAATCTATTTCTGGCTCTTCATTCTTCCCATTGTACTTTTATTTTTACATCAATGTCATAGTATTTTACTCACTACTTTGTCCTATATATATGGTGATATTAAGGCTCATAAAAGGAGAAAGAAAGAAAAAGAAACAAGATAATTGAGAAAGCCAGTCATCGGTTGCCTGGGGTAAAGGGCTGAGGGGCATCAGGGAATTGGGGGGATGATGGAACTATTCTATATCCTAATCATAGGGGTGGTCATACAACACTCTTTAGTGGTCAAAGCTCTAAAAACTGAACCCTAAAAAGGGTGAATTTTCCTGCATGTAAATTATACTTTGAATTGGGGGGATGAGAAGGGGTATACAAAGAACACACTAGATAAATCTAAAAAAAAAAAAAAGTTTCTTGACAGAGATGACAAGCTCTGGAATGTTCTTAAAATGCAGCCTCCCTCCCCTCAGAGTGAGTCCCAGAAGGCCAGGCTAGGAAAAGATGGACCCCCGTGAGAGCTGGTGGGTGGGTACAGTAGCAGGTGCTACAGCCACTCCCTGCCCTCTGAAGAACCCAGGAACATCAGGGCTCAGCCCATGGAGCTCAAGTCACCCGCTCAGGCCTTGTCCCTGCCACCCTTCAGGTGTCCCCTGCTTCTTCTCCCTCTTCCTGTCCCTCCTTGCAAGGCTTTGGTTAGGCCAGGTGCAAATTGCGAAGTCCCTTGTTCAAACATCATTAATTAATTCAGGACAGCGACATCAGGGGATACCAGGATAGCTCAGTGATTGAACACATGCCTCACAATCATGAGGTCCACGGTTCAATTCCCAGCCCTAGCCCATGCAACCTCATATGCTGAACTGCAAAGCAATTGTAACCCCTGGATGGCTCAGCAGTGGAGGTTCTCCTCTCCCATGTGAGAGGCCCATGGTTTGGTTCCTGCCCCACACAGCCCCACACCCACCTGTGTGGAATAAAGCCGTGTCACAACTAATGATGTTCAACTGTGTAGACTGCTCTGGGCCCTCCCCCTTCTCTCACCTTCTCTCAAACAATAAAAAATAAATCATTTAAAAAAATAAAGGTAGTGACATCAGAGCATTGTACCAAGTGTAAGGCTCTTCTGAGCATGGGGCTGCAAACACATAAAGCTAGTCTTGGTTCTGGCCCTTCCCCATGACCACCCGAGGGACCCACCCATAGCCACAGGAAATGAAGTCGTGTCAGCTTACCATGCAGTCTGGAGTCTGTCTTGCCTCCTGTCACCTGCTTCCAGACAGGACCCTCCCCCAGACCTGCCCCACACTACCCTGTATCCAAGTCCAGGTCCAACCTGGATGCCCTCACCTCATTCCATGCTGCTCCTGAGGAAATCCCTTCCTCAGAGAAGCTTATTCTGTCAAAAAAAAAAAAAAAAAAATTACTCATGACACTTGTTAAAGTGTAAGGAAGACTTTATTCAAGGGAGCTACTGCAAATGGGCTTTTGTAGTAGGGTACAGAGAGTAGGCTCAACTCCAAATATATGACAAGGAAAAGTCAAATTTATAGCCAAGGAGCAGGGTTGGGGTCAGTGGATGGAAATTCACTAAGAGGAAACTTCAGGGAGGGGAGATCCCAGCTAGAGACCTCAAGGGACTCTTGGTGAAGGCAAGCCAGTGATCACACAGCACCTGCGAATGGTGGAGGATTAACAACCAGATTAAATATGGAGGGAGATCCAATACGGAGGATGGGAAAGTCTGGCTAAACTTAGCAGGGTTCTTGCTAGAACTGGACTATACAAGGAGGGACACCTTCCAAGGTCAGGCCTAGTCAAAAGAAAGCTCAGAAGAGCCTAACCAATGGTTGATCAAACTTCGTCACCCCCACCCCATCACCTTAAGTGAGAAGTGATCCAGCTCTCCTGAACATCCCCCACCCCCCAGCACTCACACCTCCCGGTGTGTGACATATTTCACTTGCATATTCTTTTTCTTTTCTGAATCCAGTAGAGGGCTATGCACCCTCTTTGGAGAAAGGCTAATACCTATAGCCCCAGCCCCCCAGTCTGAGGAAGTTACTGTAACACCCAGATGGGCTCTCTCTGCCTTCTCCATGCTCTACTGACTTGATTGCCACATTTGTACTCTAGACTCTCCTGTCCTTTGTCTCCTGGCTGGCCAGTCACTACAGACATGTGTGTGTTGACACCCTCCCCCACCCACAGGGAAGGACCAAGAGGGCAGAGGCCATGGCTACCTCAGCTTCCTCACCTGGGAACGAGGCTGGGCCCTGAGGGAGGCAACACATTGCTGTGCAGTGAACGGTGGGTGCCTAGCTCCGGAGGCCCAGTGCTTAATAGACCTGGTTCCCACGAGGTGCCCATGGGTGAATGAACACTCAGAGCAGGAGTCTTCACCAACCACACCTTACCCCCACCCCAAACCCTTGTCAGTCAGGGGAGGCGTCCGGTCCCTCTTGACTCCAAAGTCCCCCCAGTGCCTTCTGGGGCTGGCACCACAGAGGCTCTGGGGATGAAGTCAAGATATAGCTCTGCTGGGCAAGGCTCACAGCCCAGGAGAGGCCAGCGGACAGCAGCAGGGAGAGGACTGGTGGACACGCCTATGGGGGCTGTGGGCACAGGTAGTGGGGCTGCCTTCTGGGAGTTCAGGAAAGGCTTGTGTGAGAGCCAGAGGGCTGCTGAGGTCAGAAGGGACACCACTCTCAGTGATCAGAGGCTTCAAGTGATAGGGTGATAGGCTGAGGGCCCCGAGGACAGCTAGAAGGCATGACCCTATCTGAGCCGAGGACAGGTGGGACCAGGGTCAGGGAGCTCAGTGTGAGGGGTTTACCACAGTTCTGGAGAGAAAGGGCTGCCTGGGTCTAGTCTGTTGGGGAATGGGGCCTGAGGGCAGCTGAGGGGCCTGCCAGGGGCAGGAGGGAGGGGCTGCCCTGAAGAAGCCACCAGAGCAACACCTGTAATTACTGGTCCCAGAGCCACCAAGCCAGCTTGGGGACCAGGAACTGGTTTGCCAGCAGGGACAAGCTAACAGGGATCTAGTTCCCCGAGACTCCCCAGCTTGACTTTCCCGAGCCCCTCCTCCCCCACATCTGGGATGGGCCTTGGTTTCTGGCACAGCTGCCAAGTTTTGGTACCGCCCACCCACACCCCACTGGCGGTACTGGCACTGGCTGTACTGGCCCGCCCAGCTCTCTAATTGCTGGGTGAGATGTTCTGCAGAGCTGGTTACACAGAAAAGTGAACCCCAGCCACTGCGGGGCATGTGGGCACCCAGCCTGACCAGCTCCAGGCTTTGAAGAGGGAGTGGCCTGGGCTTCAGGCCAGCACCCAGCTGCAGGGAGCCTTCTGGGGGGCCACTCACTAGTCCCAAGAACTTGGTTTGAAGGGGGTTGGGAAAGGAATACTAAGCCCTTTGGGGAACAAGACTGCCTAACCTGGATGCTCCCCCTTTCCCTCCTTAGGCAGAACACCCAGGCTAAGGGGTAGGCCTAGATGGATCTCAGCTAAGCCCAGCGGTCTGTCCAGGCCACAGTCTCCACCCAAGCCTGGCCAGCGCTCAAGGGGTTGCAGCTGGGGGTAAGGAATGGGGCAGGAGTGGCAGGAAATAGCCCTTCTGGCTTCCAAGGAGCCCCAAACACACCCCCTCGGACACACCTACTACCCACAGCACATCTCTACACAGACCTGCCACTCACAGGGCAACAAACACCATCCCCTTGGCTGCCAACTCACACATCTCTCCACCCTGAAAAGGAAGGACACATGAGCTCATACTCCACAGCCCCATCTGCACCCTGCACAGGACTCACCTGCTGGGGCCTGAGGGGCTGCCAGAGGTAGCCGGGAGGGCAGGAGCATGGCCACAGGGAGTACACTGGTATCTCTGCTGAGAACTCCTGCAGGATTGCACCTGCTCCACCAGGGCAGACACTGGGAATGGGGAGGTCTGTGTGCTGCCTCCCCTGGGGCAGGAAGCACATCTAATTCCACCCTGAGCCTCCATGCCCCAATGGCCTAACAGTGCCTGGCAGAGGGGAAGCGCTCGGTGCGTGATTCATCCGTAAAGACGCCAAGCTTTACAAGGAATGGGGAGACACCACCTGCATAGCCAGACTGGGTCTGTGCTCCAGGCCACCCACCCAGGAGGGAGCAAAGACCCAAGGGGAAGCCAGATGTCTGAGACAAGGGTGGGAGGTAAGGGGTTACCTCCCAGGACAGATCTTCAGAATACCAATCAGTTCTAATCTCCCATCTGCTTCAAAATACCACATGACCTTCTATGCCTATAGGGAAATGTCCACATTCCTTACTGTGGCAAGGGCCCTTTACCTAGTGACACACAAGCTTTTGTCTCCTGCACCTTCCCAGGGACCCCCCATCCCTATAGAGGGAAGGGCTACACCACAGCCAGACAGAAAAATGGGGGTGGGTTCTGGGAGGGGGCAGGGCCTTGGACACCAGTGTTCAGACCTCCCATCAAGAGAACGTTTCATGAGTTCTAGCAATGCCTTGGGTGAGTTACCCTTTTGTTTTTCTGGGTTCTTTGCATTGTTCCTCCTAAAAAAATCCCACTGGTGCTAAAGAAAGGAATTTCAGCCCACACGGCAGCTAAAGAACCATGTGGCACCGGGGCAGAAATATTCCTCCACTCACCAGGCACAAGGTACATCTTCCCAGACCTTGACCTTGGGAAGAGCTACAGCCCAGGTCCACAGCCCCTAACCCTGACCATCCTCAATGCCCTAGACTCAGACCAGGGATAGACCCAACGTTATCACCCAGGGCCTCCTTGTAGAAAACATGGTTTTATTCTGGGGGAGGCCAATGTTCTCATCTCAGCCTCCATCCCTCATGCCCATCTTTTTACCTTGGGCTTCTCAACCCCCCAGCCTCCTTTCCTGGGCCACTACACCAAGAGCAGGGCTAGGCCCTGCCAAGGAGGGCCTGGCACTGATCCTGCTGCTGAAAACCTATGCAGCCCATGGCCCCAATGGATCCCTCCTCTCGGCAGGCCACCACGTCCCTGGCTGGTCCACAGCAGATTCTGCCCCAGACTGATGACAGGAAGGAGCCAGCCGTCTCAGGGCAGGCTTGCCCAAACCATCTTCTGACAGTGCTGCTACTGCTGTCAGCTTGCTCCACCGGCCTCAGATCTTGGAGGACTCTAGCCGAGGACTCCAGGGTGCGGGGGGCTCCCGCAGCGCCTGCAGCTCCTGTTCCAGCACCTGGTTGCGGCGGTACATGTCCATGTAGCCCCCCTGGATCTCCCGCTGATAGCGCAGCACACGCTCCTTCTCCTGCTGCCATGTCTGCCGCTCCTGCTCGAAGCGTAGCGCCTGCTCCTGGCCCCGGAGCCGCTCCTGCAGCAGCTCTGCCCACAGCTGCTTGGCGCCATCTCTGGCCTCACCCCCTCCAGCCTCCCCCAGCAGCCCCCTGCTCTTGCAGTCATCAGTCTCACAACTGCCTGGGGCTTCCTCCCGAGGGGACTGCTCCTGCAGGCTCCGCACGGCCTCGCGCAGCCGGGCCAGCTCTGCATCCTGGGCCTGGGCTTGTGCCCGGCTGCCCCGAAGTTGTGTCTTCAGGTTGAAGATCTCCGCCAGCTTCTGCGCCAGCTCAGCCTGGGCCTCTCGCAGCTGCTGCTTCAGAAGGCTGATCTCCGCTGTTTTCTGGCACACCTGCAGGGGGCACAGGATGGGCAAGAGCCCAGCAAAGCCGGATAAGAGGGGTGGGCAGCGGATGGGACTACAGCAACAGGGGCAGGAGAGTTCTTCAGGGTCCGGCCTCACCTCCCATCGGGTTTCCTCCTCAGGCCGCAAGATGGGCTCGGTCTCTGGGGGCCGAGGCTCAGGGGCCAGGCCCTGCTGTGCCCGCAGCTCCTTGCGCAGACGCCGCTGCTCCTGCTGGGCCATGAACAGCTGTAGCTGGAGGGTGCGCTCACTGCGTTCCGCCTTCTGCACCACCTCGTGCAGCCGCTCCACGTACAGGCGCTTCAGCTCAGACAGCCACAGCCGCTGGCGCTCCTCCAGCACCTACCAAGAGGAAGAGGTGCCTGACAGGGCCAGCACACTCGTAGCACCCACCGCTCTGACACTCCAACTGCAACCAACATCCTGTGCCAGCATCACAGGGCCCAGGGCTCAATGCCCTGGCCACACATGTGCCTTACTCTGGGCTGTCCTGCAGAGGTGAGATGTCCCCAACATCGGGCCTCTCCCACCCTCTTACACAACTCCAGCAAGGGTCATCAGTAACCTAGCATCCACAGGGGGTCGGGGGAGAGGAGACAAATCATCTTTTGTACTCTCTGGTGCCCAGAGCCATGTGGGTGAGCTGGTTGGCAATGCTCTGTCTGTCTGGTACTCCAATGCCAAGGAACAGGACAGGGCCCCAGGACAGAGACTGCCCTCACCTGCGTGAAGGGGTTGGGGCCGTCCTCATCACCGAGGCCTCTCTTGAGATCCTCGCAGGTGTCAGGCAGCATGGCCACCACCTCCTCAGCGGTGGGGCAGGAGAACTCATAGGGGGGTGGTGGCTCAGGTAGGCAGCTCAGCATAGCCAGTGGCCCAGCCTCCTTGGGGCTCCGTGAGGCCCGGTCCAGGGAGCCCCCAATGTGGTTAATGTGGCCCAGGGAGGAGCTGAAGGGGCCGGGGCCACTGCCAGGACTTCGGCCGAAGCTGCCCCCACTGGAGGAGTCAGACAGGCTGGGCTCGGGCTCAGGGCCGGCCTCGTCTAGGCTGAGGGCGTGCAGCAGCTGGGCACGGGCCTGTGCCTGGCTGGCGCGGGGTCCTGGGCTCAGGGGCGGGTGGCAGGCCAGTGTGTGCAGGCTACCATTGCTGCGCCACAGCTTCTGGCCCTTGTGGGCTGCCAGGCTCTGCATGGACAAGAATCCTTTCCCGGTACCCGGCACAGGCTTGAACACCGACGGGCGAATGCGACACTGCCAGGAAGAAAGGGCAGGTGTGAGGCTGTGGGCTGTCTGTGCTACCCTCCCTCCAATGCTCCCGAGGTCCCAAAGGATCCTCTTTCAGACATGAGTACATGCCACCAGGAGGCAGTGACCAAGCCTCACGCTAGCCCATAGCAGATCTTCTATGTCCCAGCCCTGTTCCAGCATCAGGGTCTCCAAGGGGGCCCCAAGTTCCCCATCCCCACCCTCCCACACCAGGGAAGGGTGTGGGCAGAGGCACACCTTGTCGAAACGACCCCGCTCGGGCAGCGAAGTCTTGCTGAAGTCACCGGCCCGAGTATGCTCCTGGTAGTAGAGGGTGGCATAGTCGGAGGGCTCGTTTCGAGCAGCCCGCTTAGTGGTCTTGCCGTCCTTCTTGGGGAGGTGCAGGTAGCTGAAGAGCTCACGCTGGCCCAAGCCCTTCCGGAGGAGCCCATCAGGCTGGCGGGAGCCCCGGGACCCAGTGAGTGCTGCCCGTAGCTCTTCAGGGGAGATGTCCTGCCGTTCCAACAGGCTGCCTACGCTGCCCATAGCAATGCCAGCAGGGCCTGGGGCTGTGGCCATGAATTTTCAACAAAACACAGGCAGCTCCTTCTGGAGATCAAGAGACTATCAGGGGCAGGTGGGCGCTTTCGGCCTACCTGCCCCTAATGTCCTCAAACCAGATGCTTGTTCTGTGTCAGCTCCCCACCTGGCCCAGGCCCAGGCAAGGCAGATGTGGGTCTGGAGAAACTCCAGGACAAGATTCCTAGGCTGGCAAGAAAAAGGGGGTACAGGCCCCAAAGCCACCTTCTTAGTGTCCCAGCTCCAGCTAGGGGCCCCTATGTGATTGGGGCAGTGGGGGGGAGGGGGGGCTAAAACAGCAAGATAGGGCCTCTCCTAGGACTGGGCCAGCAGAGGACTCAGGCTGTCTGACTCTGACCTCACTCACTCTCCTGCTGTGCTCCTCACCCAACCTGGGAGGTGGGCACGGGGCACAGGGAACCAGGGCCAGTGGCCTCAGACTCTCCATTCTTCCTTCTTCCCTTGGGACAGGGGAACCAGTTCAGCCCTCCTCCTGTAGTCAGTTCCCCAAGGGAAGCACCTGGTACGGGTGGGGTAGCAAGGGAGGGACACAAACAGGAAGGGCCTGAGGAGGAAGGATGGTGGGAACAATGGCCACAGTTTCCGGAACAGGTGTTCACCTCAGGCCCTGGTGGGAGGCAGAAGGAAGGGGAAGCCTGAACCCCTGCCAGCCATTACATTCACTGCCACTCTAGAGCCCACCACCAGGCAGGGGGATCCTAAATGTGACGCAGCATGGAGCTAGTCAGTGTGTGGGGCCATGACAACTCCAGTTAGGGATGCCCTGAGAATGGGCTCAAATAACAGGACAAAGCACCCAGTATGGGGCCCAGCTGGCAGCCAGGGTCATTGCAGGCAGGCTGCGACTGAGCTTAGGTGGTCACACAACACATATGAACTATGGCGGTGGGCAGCCAAGTGAGCAGGCTATGGACTGTCTCCTGCCTGTGCTGGGAACAAACACATGGTGGTGGGCGGGGCCTGTCTCTAATGCCCCGTTGGATTCTAACTAAGCCCAGTGCTGGGCACACAGTAGGTGTTCAGAAAGAACCTGTCCAATGAACCAATGCCACCTTCCCTGCATCCCACCCAGTCATCCCCATTCCCAGCAGATGCCCAGCCGGCACGCTGCAGCTGTGCATCCCCCACCACCCACCCAATATGCTTCCGGGACACCCACTCCCGCCCCAAACAATGGTAGCTGGGAGGTTCCATCTTTTCAACCATTTCCAGGTTTTGTGTGTGTGGAAGACAAAGCTCTCAGCAGTGAAAGGGAAGGAGGGTGCAGCCCTGCCCCCACACTCTGTGGCCCTCAACCTCACCCTGAGCAAAAGTAACCTTCTCAATCCTTTCCTAACAGCCTCCAGCTTGCTCAACCTCTCTGGGGGTGTCACAGGCTACACAGGGTCGGGGGACTCCCCCAGGTAAGGAGTCACAGGTATTGGACACCTATGATGACACAGCCCTGTGTAGTAGGGGTCTCACTGAGTTGCTATGACATACTGTCCGGTTCTTAGGTAAGGGCACTGGGCTCTGAAAAGTGAAGGTTTGCCCAAGGTCACAGAGCTGGTCAGAATGAAGACGCCTATAATGCCAGCACCACAGCTGCTAAATGTCTAGTGGGGACCCAAGATGTCACAGCCCAAAGAGTTGGAATTGAGGCATCTGCCTGCCAATCTGACGCCCTCTTATCATGACAAATCCACCTGGCCACTGACACCAGTGTCTGAGGACACACTGGACTTCTGTCATGCCTGTCAGGGAGGTTGACAGGAGAGAAACTGGTCTCTGCCCAGCCCTCACACTCTCTCTCGGTGGGGCACCTCCCTTGACCATGCCTCAGTTTCCCCACCTCTGAAATGGGAAAGACTCTGCCTGCCCTGCCTTCCTTATAGGGTGGCTGTGACAGTCAGAGACAATGGGGGTAAAAGATCAAGTGAACTGTAAGCCCAGTGCAGGCACAAGGGGGCGAGGATGGTGCCAGTGATGCCAAATACACCCACTTCATCCCAAACACACGGCTCACCTTCCCCGGGGCAGATCCTCACTTCCTGTATTGGGGAGTAATAAGACACCCCACCCCCTGTGGCCCATAAAGGGTCTCAGGTCCAGGGGAGAGGCAGCCAAGGGCCATAACAGTATACACACTACAGTCTAGTCAGTGCCACCAGCAGCACAGACGCTCCTGTTCGAGGACAGTGCAGACAGTCATATACAGCAGACACAGGCATGCTCAAGGTCACCCCCACAGCACTGAGCACCCTCTGAGATACATATACAGAACACAGGATTACTCGAGCAAGAGACCCAGGGCCCTCAGCCCTGAGGCTAGATGCAGGGGTAATGGTGTGTCTGTGTGAATGTCGTAAGGTGGGCAAGGGACCAGCTTCTCTCCACAAGTGACCAGCTTCTCTCCACAAGTGACTTGAGTAATTAATTAGAGACAGCTATGGAGCTGGAGGAAGGGGCACAGACAGCCCCTTCCTTTGCCTTTCCATTAGGCTCCCACCCCCACCTCTCCTAAGTAATGATTCTGGCTGTATTATCAGCTTTCAGGAGGCTCAGCCCTGCCCAGGTCTCAGTCTGGGTACAGTCCCTTATCCTAGAGGGCTCATCCACCTCCCCTAACCCCTCAACACACATTCCTTCCTGTTGCTTGAAAGTCCAGGGACTGGCCTGGTGAGGCCAGGACAGCTGTGCAGGCTGAGCTGGAGAGGATTTGGTGGGGGAGGGGGAGAGAGAGCAAGTGCCTAGCAGCCCCACTGGGACTTCAGAGCAAAAAGCCCACTGCCTCCAAGTGCCAGTGCTTCCCTGCCCAGAGCCTGACGGCTGTCCTGGGGCCCAGAGCTACCACCCCACAGGTTAGGTTTCTGCACAGGCCTCTGCTGGCCCAAGCAGGGCCTCTTTACTCCTGGCTCCCATTCCCCAGCCCAAGATTAGCCAGCATACTGAAAGCCCCACACACCAAGGGGCATCTCTTTTGGGGCCATGGAGCAGAAAAAGACAGGACACCAGGACGGCATCCCAGTATCCACTACTGGATGCCTTGTTGGGTCAGTACGCTGGACCTACCACAGCCCTGTAACACTCACAAGGGGGAAGAGTGACACCCCCACCCCTCAACTTCAGAAAAGGAAACCCAGGCCCAGGATGTGAAATAATGTGTCTTAGGTCATATTCCACTGCACAGGATAAAGTACACAGACTCCTCAAGTACAGAAGCCTGCTCTGATGCCAGTCACTGCCTCTGGGGTAGGGCTTCCCAGAGCCCATGGAAAGGAAGCTCCCACTCCTGCCTCAGCACATCATGGCCCCAGGGGAGGCTCCCACCACCTGCTGGGGGAAACAGCTTGGCTGTGGGGTGTGTCTGCAGCTGCCCCTGAGGAATGGGCCTGGAATGTCCCAGCTCCAAAAAAGGAGGCGGTGGATGAGGGGGGCCCAGGAGGGGGGCCCAGGAAGGGGACCGGAGAAGCTGGCATACTCTACCTAGCCAGGCTGAGATACTTGAAGAGGCAGAGCCCAGTGTCTAACCCCTGCAGGAGTGATGCTTCGTCTCACTATATATAGTCACAGTTGCACCGTACACTACAGTTTTTCTCAGCCCTTTCACTTCATCACCTCATCTCCACGAGTCTTGTGGGGACAAGTAGGATAGTAGTTACTCTCGCTCCATTTTATAGACAGGGAAGCTGAGGCCCAGTGAGAGGAAACAAGTGGCCCAAGATCCCAAGGTGATGGCAATCCCAACACCCTAGGCAAGACCCTCTGTACTGCACATGGCCAGGGGTCACCCCTGCCCTCCAGGGGAACACGCTGCTGTCTGCGTATGTCTGCCCAGCCCCGACACCCGCTTCTCCCAAGGGCATATGCCACCAGGCTGGTTGGATCCCAGTTCCCTCACCCTGGAATCCCTTCTGCCAGCCCTTGGGTCAGGAAGAAATAGTGACAGCAGTGCCGCCTGGGGACTCTGAGCCCTGAAAACTGCCAGTTCTAGAGGCGGTAGTGGGAGCAGGCTGGTTGCATTCATTCACAGTCTGGCACATACACACCCACACACAGCTAGCAGGCAGCGGAGCCCTGCCCAGGGGGGCCCTGGTGGGAGGCTGATTACCCGGCCCAGGGTGGCCTCCTGCCTCTGCCTCCTCCCCAGGCTGGGCAAGGAGAAGGCACGGTGGCCAAGGACAAGGGACGGCCAGGCTGAGCCCCAGGGGAAAACAAGGAAAGCCCCAACCTGTTCTTGGGGAAAGGGGAGTGCCAGGTAGGAGACGACGAGTCCCAGTTCTCTTTCTGGACACAGAGCTCTGATATTGGCCAAAAGTTGTAGCCAGACAGGGACCGTACTCTGGCCGCTAGAACCTGGGAGCATCCCTTATGCGCAGGTCGGGGCCGCTGGTGGCAGGGAGGCAGCTGCCGCCCGTACACAGCAGGGGGTTGGAGGAAGAAGAGGGTATCCCGGAGGGGGCAAAAGCGGGGTCTCATGGGGGAAGGAGGAGGGGCAGACGAGGTAGGCATCCTCACGAAATTTCCCCCAGGAAGGCTGTGGCGGAGGCTAGGGTCCCCAGAACGACGGGAGGTCCTTGAGCTACCTGGGGGACGGGAGGAGGCGTCTCTTCCTGGCGCCTCCCTGGAGCTAAAGGGCTGGGGGGCGGAGGCAGAGGTCAGGCTCCGGCGCCAAGGACGCCTGCCGCACCCCGGCCGCGGCGCAAGGGTCCAGGGCGCTGCTCCACGGAAAACGCATTTGCAGCGGTTGCGGAGAGCAGCACACCCTGCCTCCCGCCCCTCCAGCGGAGCATCCGGGAGGTCCCTGATCCGGCGCCTAGGTGCCCGGGGCAGCGAACACCTGGGCGCTAACCGCACCCTGGCACCCCCGCCCAACTCAGACAGAAACCTCGTCCGGTGAGGGGCAGCGGTTTGGCCAAGGTCACAAGGAAAGCGAGACCTCGCGGCCGACCCCACCCCCCGAGTCCAGCTCCGGCCCCTGGCGCGCCCCTCTTACCATGTTGGTGCCGCTCCGCACCCCTCGCGCGCTGCAGTTCCCTCGCTCCGATTTGAACCCACCCTCCAGGGCGCCCGTCCAGCCGAGATTGAGAGTCGGGCCGGAGGGGCCGGGCGGTCGACGCTGGGAAAACGCGGGCGGGCGGACGCCGGAGCCGGATTGGCGAGGGAGGGACGCGCTTGGTGGCGCTCACTCGCCTGCCCCAGAGGAGGAGGGAAAACCCGGCCTGACTCACCCGCGCGCCTCCAGCCCAAGGCTCGGCCAGGGCCCCCGGATGTGGGGGGCGGGGACGGGGGGCAACCCCCGCCCACCGCCCGGCAACCGGAGCCCCGCCTGGCCTCGCGCATTCAAATCCCGCCCCGCCGGACGAGCCCCACGTCGGCCACGCTCTGAGCCGCGCCGCCCGGTGCGCTCCCTCCCGCTCCGGCCCCGGAGGGTCTGCAGCCCAGAGCGCGGCTGACACCCCCAGTCGGTGCGCTGGCCGCCCGCTCCTCCTCGTCCTCCTGCTGTGGCTGCTGGCCTCGCCTGCCCCGCTGTTTCCAGAACTCGACAGCTTCGGAAGACGCGCGTTGGGTCCGTCACCTCCCTGATCCTTGACGCTTCCTATTAGGTATTATTATCCCCTTTAGAGGTTAAGGAAAATAGTCCTGAGAGATGGAGAGAATCTTAGTGACTGAATTGGACACTAAGTTGTTTGTTTGGTTTTTAGTTTTTGGTTACCAAAGCCTTCTAGGGACAGCAAATTGGGATGGCTTCAGGGGCCAGACAAATGTGAGTGAAACCATTGGGTATAAGGCAATAGAAGTGATGGAGACAGAGACAGAGGTGGACACCTAAAGGAGTTCAAATTCAAGAAGTTAGAAAGCCCATATCTTCCTCGAAAAATTAAAGTTACTTGTCTGACCCAGCAATTTCACTCCCAGGTATATACCAAAAAGAATTGAAAACAGGGACTCGAACATGTACAACAATGTTCATAGCAGGACTACTTGCAACAGCCAAAAGGAGCCCATAGCCCAAAGTTGCCCAGCACTTGATGAATGGATAAACACATTGTGGTATATCCATACAATGGAATATTAGTCAGCTGTTAAAAGAATGAAGTGCTGATACATGCTACAAATCGAATAACGTCCAAAAAAAATTGTGCCCAGTGAAAGACCAAATGTATGATTCCACTTATGTGAAGTAAGTAAATCCACACATCCAGAAAGGAGGCTGTGAGGAGGGAGAAATAGGGGTGACTGCTTAAAGGGTATGGGATTTCCTTTTGGGAAGAGGAAAATGTTTTGGAACCAGATAGAGTATTATGAATGTACTAAAAACCATTGCATTGTACACTTTAAAATGGTTTATTTTATGTTATGTGAATTTTATCAATTAAAAAATAAAGACATCACATCGCCCCTGGGTCAGATTTGGGCCAGGGCTACCAGTGTGTAACCTCTGTCTTCTATGCTGTCCTTACCAATTTCCTGTGATGTAAGAAACATCCGAGCCTGTAGAGAATTTCTCTTGAGTTTAATTGAGCCAAATTGATGACATCTGCCAGGGAGCAAGTTCTCAAATGTTCCCAAGAATTAACACTTTGGCAGTTTCTTTTATGCATTTGAGATTAAAAACGGAACAAAAGGAAGAATTACATGGAGGTGGAGAAAGCAAGGCGGAGATTGGATTACAGCATTTTTAGGAGGAGGAATCTGAAAGAGGGCATTTCAAAGGTGTGTTAACCTAGATGCACAGAAACAATGGGCAGGGCTCACCTAAGGCAAAGATAAGCCTTTCACTAAAGAAGTTATAGGCCTGGGGCGGGACTACCTACCACAACCTGCCCAGTTAGAAATTTATGATCAGATCACCCTGTGATTTTCACCCTTTTTCTTCAACATTCCTAATGGAAGTCCTAGACTTCAGAAGACTGGTCTTCAAGAAAACTCAGTAACTACTTTGGGTTTCAGCCCTTGAGAAGCCCCCAATCTGGCAAGATTACAGATTGTTTAAAAAAAAAAAAAAATTTGAATGGAGTAAATTTGAAGATCTAATTGGCTTTATTAAGTGAATCATGAATCAGGCAGCATCCCATCTGGCAACTAAAAGGGTGCTCTGAGGAGTTGTACAAAATGGAAAGATTTTATAGGAAGAAGGGTGGGGCAAGGGAGCTATTAGTGAAAGAAAAGAAAGGATTCTTTTTGAGTCTGGATATCCTTGCTTTAGGGGGATGGGATGTGGGAGGGTATTTATTATAGATAGTGCCTCTTTTTTCTCTGGGGAATGGAGAGGGCCTTTGTGACTGGTTACAAGTGCTTGACCAGAAAATTCCAGATTGGTTGATTAAGATTATGTTTCTGGGAGAGGTGGTGTGGATGAAAAAGGAGTTCTACGGAAAGTAACCACACAGGGTGATCTGATCATAAATTCCTCACAGCAGGTCATTGTGGGTAGTCATGCCCCAGGTTTATAACTTCTTTAGTAAAATCTTATCTTTGCCTCAGACAAGCCCTCCCCATTATTTCTGTGCATCCAGGTTGAAACACCTTTGAAATGCCTCCTTTCAGACTCCTAATACCTGCCTACCCTCAAGAGCATATAATCTTAATTACCCTGTAATTTGATCCGTCTTGCTTTCTCACACCACCCTGTAATTCTTCCTTAAAGTTCCTTTTTAATCTCAAATACATAAAAGAAACTACAAAACTGTTATTCTAAGGAGCATTTGAGATCTTGCTCCCTGGCATATGTTGTCAGTTTTGGCTCAGATAAACTCATAAAAATTAACTACAGGTTTGGACATTTCTTCTGCTAACAGTTGAAACAATAGTTAGATCAGGTATTAAATGTAGGCTTGGTATCATGGCCTTTTAGCATGAATGACGGACGTTATTTTGCGTTATGCTTTTTTTTTCTTTTTCCTGTAACAAGATAAAGGTTCAGAACAAGGACATTTAACTTTTTTGGGGACCTGAAGAAAGGCCTCAGTGGGAAAGTGGCTTTTGTTTTTTTGTTTTTTTTAGGAGGGAGGGAGGGAAGGAAGGGAGGGAGGGAGGGAGGGAGGGAGGGGAAGTGGCTTTTGTCGACATAAAAATATCCAAACCTGGGGAAGCCCTGATGGCTCAGTGGGTTGGGCGCTCACTTTGCAGCCCCGGGGACTGGGAGGGGACTGAGGATCTAATCCCAGCCCCAGCCCGAGTGGACCCATATGCTGAACTGGGGAGTGCCCCCAGTTTGGTTCTCACTGGGGTGAGACCCCGGCCCAATTCCTACCCTGTGCAGCCCCGCAACCACCTGTGGAATGAAACTATGTGGAAAAACCAATGCTGTACAACTATGGAGATTGTTCAGGGTCCTCCCCCTTCTCTCTGTCTCTGTATCTCTCTGTCAAAAACAATAAAAATAAATCTTTAAAAATATCTAAACCTGAAGAGAATTTTTATAAGAATTTATTTGATCCAGGGATGCCAGGATAGCTCAGCAGTTAAGCATTTGCCTTGAAACTGCGAGGTCTGGGGTTCATTTCCTGTGCCCATGCAAATCCATATGCTGAACTGCGGCAGCACAGCTGGTAACCACCGGGATGGCAGTGAAGGGTCTGACCTCCCATGCTGGAGGCCCTGGGTTCTGTTCCTGTCCCTCATGGCCCCACATCCACCTGTGTGGAATGAAACCATGTAACAACTTAATGATGTATAACTATGGAGACTGCTCTGGACTCTCCCCCCTTCTCTCTCTATCTCTCTCATCTTCTCTCAAAATAATAAAATATTTTAAAGATTTATTTTTATTGTTTTTGACAGAGAGAGAGAGAGAAATACAGAGACAGAGAGAGGGGGAAGGGCCCAGAACAGTCTCCATAGTTGTGCATCATTGGTTTTTCCACATAGTTTCATCCCACAGGTGGGCGCGGGGCTGCACAGGGCAGGAAATGGGCCCGGGTCTCATCCTGGTGAGAACTGAACTGGGGGCACTCCCCAGTTCAGCATATGGGTCCACACGGGCCGGGCTGGGATTCGATCCTTGGTCCCCAGGGATATAAAGTGAACGCTTAACCCACTGAGCCATCCCGGCTTCCCTCAAAATAGAGTTTATTTGATCCAAAACTGATGTCATTGCAAGATCTCAGATGCTCCCAGGAATAACAATTTTGTGGTTTCTTTTATACATTTGGAATTAAGTAGGGAAAGTAAGAAAGATTATATGAAGGTGGGAAAAAGCAAGGTGGGGATTGGATCACAGGATAGTTAGCAAGCTTATTTATGTGTTCTCTTAAGGGTGGTTACCCTCCAGAGGAGTTTGAATAAGAGGTATTTCAAAGGAGTGTTAACCCATTAATATATGCACAGAAACAATGGGCAGGGCTTGCTCCAGGAAAGATAAACCTTTTACTAAAGAAGTCATAGGCCTGGGGTATGATTACCCACCGTGACCTGCCCAGTTAGGAATTTATGATCAGATCATCTTATGAGGTTACTGGACTTGTCAGATTTCTTTTTTTATGGAGCGCCTTTTCCTCTATACTTTTGAGATAGTACTTGAAGAATGAAAAGCATTTCCACTAATAAGGGTATCGTGGAGGAAGTGCCTATGGCTGGAGAAGGCCGGATGTGTCTGGACTGAGGCAAGTGAACTAGTGAGCCCAGGGCCCTGGAGGTGAAGGTCAGTGGGAGAGGTGGGGCACAGGCAGGAAGCAACATTGGAGCAAGGAGCAGACCTAGAAAGTCCTCTTGAAATAGGAGCCTCTGAAGTGGTGAGAGGGAAGTGTGAGGCAGCCGCTTACACAGGCCCTGTGAGGTGGTCCAGGCAGGGATGCTGGTTAGAGGAATCTCGGGGAACACAAACTGGCCATGGAGGCTGGAGGCCAAGGCACTGGGGCGAAGAAGGGATGGGAGAGGGGGACGTTCATGAGATGGTTTGAAAGACGATTTGACTTATCTTGGTGAGGAATTTACTTTAGAAGGAGAGGGTGGGGGTCAAAGACAAGTCTGTGAAATCTCAGCTTCAGCTCCTTCTTTTGTTAGAAACCCGGTGTCTGGTCTAAAGTCTCCGTGGCCAGTGAACTCTCCCTGTCCCAGGCTGCCCAAGAGAGCTGGGAGGGGAAGGCTGTTCAGAGTCTTGGAACTTCCCAGCAGGAAGGAAAGAAATCAGCAGATGGGGAAGTGGGGATGGCTCAGCAGGTTGAGCACTCAACTTGTAGCCCCGGGGCTCGAGGATTGAATCCTTGTACAGGCCCGTGTGGATCCTTTTGCTGAACTGGGCTGTGCACCCAGTTTGGTTCTCACCGGGGCAAGCTCCATGGGGGAGGCCCCTGGCCTGGTTCCTGCCCTGTGCAGCCCCACACCCACCTGTGGAATGAAACTATGTAGAAAACCAATGATGTGCAACTGTGGATACTGCTCTGGGTCCTTCCCCTTCTCTCTGTCTCTGTCTCTGTCAAAAACAATAAGAAGGACAGAGGGGCGGGAGGGTCCTGGATGGATGAAATACCTAGAAAGTGGCTGCACATCAGAGAAGGACAGGGAGCTGGGGTAGAGCACAGCCTGGCCCCATCCCTCTAGCAGAGCTGTCATTCAAAGAAGCAAAGCTCAAGTCCTCAGCCCCCTCCAGCTTGGACCAGGCTACCTGTCCCCCACCTCCTGCGTGGGCTCCAGGTTCCAGACTACTAAGAGCACCCCCCCGCCCCTCCCCAGAAGTTGGGGAACTGGTCTGGCAGATGCTCCCTCCAGCCTGGCTTCTCCGAGCCCTTTGAGGGACTCCTGGTCACTCCGATAGGGAGTGTAAAACTCCGTGCACCCTGCACCCTGCACCCTCGCGCCTTCCTGTGCACTTTCACAACCATAGACCTTAGGGTATAGGTGTTACAATGAACCCTTGGGTGTCCTCAGTCCATCTTCCTTGATAGAAAAAGAGGTCCAGAGAGGGAACATGATCTGCTCCCCCAAAACACATCTCAGCTAGTTCCTGACAGGGCTAGGCCTGGAAGCTGGTCCCCTGTGAGCCCATGTTCACTCTGTTCAACTGCACTGCTCTCCATACAGGCTGCCTCTGCTGCTCATCGCTGCCCCCTGTGCCTGTAACCTCCCATCTGCCTTCCTCAGGCCTTTGAGAGGAAAAGGTAGGTGGGGCAGAGGGGAGCAGTCAGACACCAGCAGAAGCCAGGCCTCAGTCCCCCTCCGTACACATGCCTGGATGAGAGGCCAGACTCTGGGGCAGGCTGGGGGGACTTTCATGCAGTGAACTTTGCTCACTTTCCCAGGCCTACAGGGCAGACACCCCTGCCTGGGCCACCTGCCCCTAGACATGGCATTCTTGTGGACTGGGTTCAGGAGCCACACTGCCCAGATGCCAGGGGGCCTGGCACGTAGGGGCAGAGGAGGGAAACCAAGCTTCCTGGATGCACTGACTGAATCAACTGACCTCAGACAATTTCATTTCTCTCTCTGCATCTCAGTTTCCTCATCTCAAAAAGGGGATCATAGTTTGGCTAGGAGGAAGAAGTGAAGTAACATCTGTAAAGCGCTCGGCACAGTGCCTGGCCAGTGGCCGGCGTCCATAAATGTTAGTTTGCCCTTCTCCCTTCTCCCTCTGGGGAAAGCTCATCAAGAAAATGGAATGCTGCCATGGCGCTGTTCTTGGCTGCCCCCACCCAGCACGCACTCTCTCATTGTCTCCAGCCTGCCTACATTCGGCCAAAGCTGTGAAGTTCTGAAGCCACCCATGGAGACTAGAAATTGCCCCTTTTACTACCTCTAGCCTCATCACCTTTCTCCTTGACTATTGCAGTGGTCTGCGTGGGCTCCCGGCCAGGCAGCCAGCACCCATTCTGCCCCAGAGGGCACTTTCCAACCCACACATTCTGGTTCTACTCTCCTGTGCTTGAGCAGGGCTGGCCAAGCCTCAGGACTGGTCCTGCGGCTCCTTCAGGCCCATCCCCTGACTCCTGTAGGGGTCTGCCTCAGTGTCCTCATCTGTAAGTGCTGGTTGTTAAGAGAACCCAGATTTATTGCTTGCATCCCATGTTGCTTCAGCAGCACTTGCCACAGGTCATGAGCATTTGTGGGTCACCTGTCTGTCACCCCTAGGAGACAGCGAGTTCTGAGCCCAAAGGGTCAGCCCCCAATCTACATTCAGACCCCCCAGGGCCTGCTCCATGAGCTGACAGTTTGTTATGCTCATCTCCAACCCACTATCTGCAAAAGAGCCACTTTCTGACTGCCTTCTAGCCAGGAGGAAGAGGATGACAAAAGGCAGCCCTGGCTGTAGTCCCCAGTCTGTAGCTTCCTGGCGGCCGCTCTGAGCCTCAGTGTCTTTACTTGTAAACAGGCAGAATCCAGAATTATCTCAAGCATGGTATGGCATTACCCCTGTGAAGGAAGGACTTACCAGCTGTGTGTCCCCCACCTGCCCTTCGCTACTTACCCTCCCTCTTCCTCTCTTGTCCCCCTGGAACTGGCCAGGTCCTAGCCCAAGGGAGAAGGGAGGAGAGCTAGACACCTCTGGAGGGCCAATGTCAGACTTTCAGACCTTGCAAAGAACAGGCTAACAGGTGACTCCTACTGCCTGCTCTAGCTCAAAGACTGTTCTAAACCTGAGACCTGAAAAGAAAATAAAATTTTTTAATTTAAAAAAACCCAAGAACTGTGTCACATTGGTGGGGCACTGTGGCTAATGGGGTCAAGGCAGTAGGACACTGCCTGCCTGCCCTCACGTCCCACCCAGGGAGGTGTGCCCACACCCTGGGGTAAAAGTGGACTCCTGGGGAGGAAGCTGGGATGGCTCAGTGGGTTAAGTGCTTGCTTTGCAGCCCTGGAGCCTGAGGATCGAATCCTGGGTCCGGCCCACTGGGACCCACATGCTGAACTGGGGTGTGCCTCCGGTTCAGTTCTTGCTGGGGCCTATGCGGGAGGCTCCTGGCCCAGTTCATGCCCTGTGCAGCCCCATGCCCACCTGTGGAGTGAAACTATATGGAAAACTAATGTCAACTATGGAGACTGCTCTGGGCCCTCCCCCTTCTCTGTCTCTGTCTGTCTGTCAGTCTCTGTCAAAAAACAATAAAGATAAATAAATAAATCTTTTTAAAAAGTGGACTCCTGGGACCTGGACTGCCCTCCCTGAGTCACCCCTGCTGGGAAGGAGGCTGTGTTCTCACCTGCTGCCTCCCCTGCCCGCCATCCCAGTGACCAGGGCAGCCTCAGGCCACAAGTCAGAGCTGCCAGGCCTTGGCTCAGATGCCTGCCCTGTGGCAGAGAGGTCAGGCCTGCAGGAGGCAGCCGGACTACCAGGCTATGATGCCAAAACTGCCCCGGAGGTGCAGGCAGCCCAGCCCGGGGGGCCCTCTGGCTGGCCTAGCCCCGCAGCCAAGCCCAGTACCATCTGCTATCCTGGGTGGTAATGGGGAACTTGCTCTGGAACATAGGTCAGCCAAGCCTGACATAGCTCTCTGTGCCCAGGGCTTGGCACATGGAAGGCCACAGGCCTGGGAAATCAGCCCTTTGTCCCTGTATCTCCTGCTGAAACAGGTTTCCCTGGCCCCTGCTCTGTTCTGAGTAGATGTGCCCACCCAGCCCAACAATCTGGCTCCTGTACCCAGTCAGCAGCAGGCCCCATTCACAGAGCCACGTGACTGCTATTGCCTGTACCCACCCAGAAGAGCCAGACAGGTTCAAACACGCCCTCCCCTTCTGGCACCGCCACACCTCCTCCCCACCCTCCATCCAAACTTACAGGTCAGCAGCTCCCTCCCACTTGTTCCACCGTCTCCACTATGCAAGATCCAGGTCGCACATGGGCCCTCACAGTGCTCCAAGCACACATCTGTCATGCCCTGGGCAGGTCCGATGGCAAGATAATATCAGGACTGTGTGTGGTACGGACATCAGGGTGCTGAAGCCCCACACAGGCCTCTTACCCTGCACACAGCTGGGAGCCCCCGGCTGAGGAGATCAAGGGCACCAGAGAGGGCAAAGGCCACCGTGGCCCCTGGGTAGGTTTACCCACATGAGCCTGTGGGGAGGTAACATGCGCCTACTGAATAGCTGTAGCAGGTCCTTCCTCTGGGAAGCCTATGCTGAAAGGGAATCGGAAGCATGAGTGTTTATGGAGGGGAACATCTAGGAAAGGAAAGGAGAGGGAGCCGAATTGGGCAGATCCTAGGCCAGGGGATGCAGACCCCAATGGCTCTGCTCAGTGCGGTGCTCCAAATCTAACTGCTTAAGGACACACACACGCCACCCCCCCTTGGGGCAGAGTGGCCCTGTCCCACCACCTTGCTCATTCTGACCTCTGGAGAAGAGATGGATGGGAAAGCTGAGATGGATCCAGAAGGTGCTAACAGCTGGGTGCTCTCAGCCAGACACGCTCTTTGCAGCTGGGCAGTGAGTCCTTTCTTACTGGGGCATATCACCTTGTCCCACCTAGATCAGACTGTGTGTGCCCTGGGCTGCAGGGAATGGAAGTGGGTTGATGGGGGGTCATCACCCCCTAGACTATGTTCCCCTGGAGGTGCTCGGTGTGGTTGAATGAATATGTGCATGAACTAGCAGATGGACTCACCCTTCAGGGATTGGGTTTTAGTGTAATTCTGCCATATGGCCTCAGGAACCTGTACTCATGTTGAGTCCTGGCTTTTGTTAGTGTGTGACCTTTAACCTGCTCTAGACCTTCATTTCCTTATCTGTGAAATGAGGCTGATGGTGCCTGTTGTGAAACTTAAATGAAGTGGTTTGTCCAGAAGCCTGGTGTAGAATAAAATCACGCATGTACATGATCTTCCTTACGTGGAGCATAAAACATCACTCTGTGCAAGAGGAGGGACATGCAGAAAGTATTCCAGAAATGCTAGCCATCTCTGGGTGTTTTTAAGTTTTACTTTGAAATAGTTTTAGTCTTAGAGAAAATTTACAAAAATAGTAGAGTTTGCCTATACCCCGGATTCAGCCTACTCCAGAGTTAGAATGGTGATGGCAGCTGAGGCGTTAACAGCAACACTGTGAATTATAGACTTTGAATTCCACCAGTTTTTCTTCTAGCACCCCCTTTTGGGTTCAGGACCCAGCCCAGCCCCCACGTGGCATTTAGTTTAAGGTGACCAGATTTTAACATTGGTAAAGCGGGACACCATTGACCAGGGGGGAGGGGGTTCTTGATTAAAAATTTGGTCTATCTCTCCCGCCGTTCCCTAGCTTGTCGTGCATTCTTTCCAAAAATCGGGACTTTTTTAAAACGCCGCAGGACGCAAGACAAATTGTTAAAAATCAAGACTGTCCCGCCAAAAGCAGGACGTCTGGTCACCCTAATTTAGTTGTCATGTCTCCTTAGTCCCAAACTCTGACTAATCTTCAGTCTTTCCTCGTCTTTCATGACCTCACTTTATGAAGAGTTCCAGCCAGGTATGTTGTACAACACCCCTCAGCTTGTGTGTGTCTGAGGTGGGGCAGCATGGGGAAGACAACAAAGATGTGTGCCCTCTGCGCACGTCAGGGGCCAAAAGATACCAACGTTTCTCATTACTGGTGACCTTGCAAAGGCCTTACAACACTAATTCCACTTCCCTCCCACTTTGATTTTCAAGCTACTGTAGTCTATAAAGCTCCACAGACATTATTGTTGTTCTTTTATACAGTCTCCAGCTAGATCAGCCCACATATTTACCACATTTTTGTCTCCTGGCAGAGAGAAAAGAGCCAGGGCAAAATCATGTGATGGTTCTTAAAGCTTTTGCGGAGAAGTGGTGGCAGACGTCACTTGTCCTCACATGTCATTACCCTCACATGTCATTAACCAAAACCCGGTGTTAATGATGCAGAAGAGGAGTGGCCTCCACAAAAATTGTGATGACAAACAATTGGGAATAGTAGTGCCATCCACCACACTGTGGCTCCTTTGAAGAGTTCTGTATCACTTAGATCCACTCAGGAGAATATAAGCCATGCTACTTTTTTCAAACAAAGTTGATCTAATACCCAAGACGGATCATGTGTGCAGATTTTGGAAGGCTGAAAAAGCAAAAGAGAATGCTGCCCAGTAATTACAGGAAGCAGCTGCCACTCCTAGGTGTGGGAGGGTAAAAGGGAAGAGATAGGGTTAGCAGGACTGAGGGGCTTGGAGGAAGACCCCCACTGGAGCTGTGACTAAGAGGGGCCCTGATGGCTTGGACCATTACCTGTGGGGATTCAGTGTGGCTGGTGCTGGGTGTGTTGAAAGGAACTGGAGGTTCCTGAAGTGAAGCCAACAGGAAGTACAGACAGGAACTACTAATCTCCCTTTAGTGCTTCCCATTGGCAGAACAAAACAGGAAGTCATCTGGCAAGAGGGCCTGGGAAATGCAGTTTGCAGACCCTAGCCCCAGAATGGCAGAGCATATTATAGAAGGGTGGGCTTAGACCTGACAGACAAGAGATAAATAACTGGCACTTTTACTTATTACTTCCTTCTGGATGCTTTCACCACTTTTCTCTTTGTCTTTGAGTTTCTATGTTTTCATCATAATAGATTATGGTGTGCGTTTCTTTTTATTCTGCCTTGGATTCATTTGAGTTCTCAAATCTATAGATGATATCTTCCATCCACTCTGGAAAGTTCTCAACTATCATCTTTTCAAACATTGCCTCTGTTCTGGTCTGTCTTTCTCTTCTTCTTTTGGGACTACAATTAAACATATGTAAGATCTTCTCGGAGATGTAGGGATAGCTCAACATGTTGAGTGCTTGCCTTGCAACCACAAGGTCCAGGCATCAAATCCTGGCCCTGACCCATGCAAGCCTATGAAATGAGCTGTGGCACAACTGGTAACCTCTGGATGGCAGTAAAGTTCTCGCCTCCCACGCAGGAGTCCCCCAGTCCAGTTCCCGCCCCACATCCACCTGTGTGGAATGAAACTATATCACAACTAATGATGTACAACTATGGAGACTGCTTTGCCCTCCCCCACCCTCTCTCTCTCTCACCTTCTCTCAACAATAAAATAAATATTAAAAAAAAAAAAAAGATCTTTTCATTGTAACTTCCATATCTGTAACCTTTTCTCTGTATTTTCTATCCTTTTGTCTCCCTATCCTTCTTTGTGGATTGCTTCTTCTGATGAGCCTTCCAGTTCTCTAATTCATTCTTCAGCCATATCAAGTCTGCTGCTAAGCCCATCCATTGAGTTTTAAATTTTAGCATTTGTTTTGTCTTATTTCTTTTTTTTAAAAAGATTTATTTTATTGTTTTTGGCAGAGACAGAGAGAGACAGAGGCAGAGAGAGACAGAGAGAAGGGGGAGGGCCCAGAGCAGTCTCCATAGTTGTACGTCATCAGTTTTCTACATGGTTTAGCTCCACATAGGTGGACGGGGGCCACATAGGGCCGGAACTGGACTGGAGGCCTCCTGCATGGGAGGCACATCCCCTCGAGCCAGAGGCCAAACTGGGGGGCAAGAACCGAACTGGAGGCCTCCCGCATGGGAGGCACACCCCAGTTCAGCACATGGGTCCACACAGGCCAGGGCCAGGATTCGATCCTCAGTCTCTAGGGCTGCAAAGTGAGTGCTTTACCTGCTGAGCCATCCTGGCTTCCCCTCTTATTTCTTTTTTGAATATGCTATGTAATTTTATAGCTTCCAGTTCCCTGCTGAAATTTTCAAGTTGGGTATCTAACTTTTCAAACATAGTAAGTGTAATTTGTTTTAGAGCCCAACGTTCCTCCAGCTCTATTTCTGTTGACTGTTATTTCTGATTGTTTTAATTCAAGGAATCTTGCTTCCTCATGGGTCTAGTTATTGTGTGCTGAATAATGTGTGTGTGTGAAATTATTTGCAGAGATAATTTGAAATGGGGTGATTTTGTCATTCACCGAAGAGAATTTTCTATTGTTTTTGCCAAGTGCCTGGAGGGATTAGCAAACTGAGATCATGTTAATTCATACTTAGGGCATGATGTTTTCTGGAGCACCTGAGTGACTCAGAGCTGGATTGCGGTTCAGGAAAAGGCTGATTTGCTTTCAGTTCACCTTTTTTTAAAAAAAAAAAGATGTATTTTATTGTTTTTTGAGAGAAGGTGAGAAAGACAGAGAGAGACAGAGAGAAGGGGGGAGGGCCCAGAGCAGTCTCCATAGCTGTAGGTCATTAGTTTTTTGACATAGTTTCATTCCCCAGAGGTGGATGTGGGGATGCACAGGGTGGAACTGAACCGGGGACCTCCCTCATGGGAGGCGAGAACCTTTGCTGCCATCCTGGTGGTTACCAGTTGCACTGCAGTTCAGCATGTGGGTTTGCATGAGCCAGGGTCAAGATTTGATCCCTGGACCTCATGGTTGCAAGGCAAGCGCTGAACCTGTTGAGCTATCCTGGCATCCCTCAGTTCACTTTTACTTCTGCAGTATAGTCCTCTGGGGCTGAGCACAATGTGAGGGGTGATTTATCAGCCCCTTAGCCTTGGCAGGCTCCTGACTCTGATTTTTGTCTTCAGTTATGTAAGGCCACTAGAAGTGAGCTTGGCCTCTCAGCCACCTCAAGTTTCAGGGTCATCTGTTTGAAACCCTCTCCCCTCCTGGACCTTGGCACTGCAATTTCTCACAATCTTGTTAGTTCTTTAATACTTTCAACAAAGTGCGTGTGTACATGCATGTGTGTGTGTGTGTGTGTGTGTGTGTGTGTGTGAATTTTATAAACATTTGATTACTCTTTCAGCTGTCTTCAGCAGGGTGTTTTATCAAAGGTATCTAGTCTGCCTTTTACTGAAGAACAGGTCTTGGTTTGCTTAACTATCAATGTGGAGTATGAATCAGGGTATGCAAGAGTGGTTTCAGGGAGGCCAGTTAGGATAATCCGTGGGAAGGATGTCATGAGCTTGGATGAGGGCATTGGAGGTAGAGCTGGAGAGAGGCTAGATTTGAGAGATATTCTGGATGTTGAGTTAATGGGCTTGGTCTTAGATTATGTTTGGGTTGGGAAAGCTGGGATGGCTCAGCGGGTTGAGCGCTCACTTTGAAGCCCGGAGGACCGAGGCTCAAATCCCGGCCCCGGCCCATGCGGACCCACATGCTGAACTGGGGTGTGCCCCCAGTTCAGTTCTTGCCAGGACCTATGTGGGAGGCTCCCGGCCCAGTTCCTGCCCTGCGCAGCCCTGTGCCCACCTGTGGAATGAAACTATATGGAAAAACTAATGTCAACTGTGGAGACTGCTTTGGGCCCTCCCCCTTCTCTCTGTCTCTGTCTCTCTGTGTCTCTGTTTCTCTCTGTCACAAATCAATAAAATAAATCTTTAAGAAAAAAGAAAAAAAAGATTATGTTTGGGGGATAAGGGAGGTAAGGGAAAGGATGCCTCAAGTTTTTGGCATGAGTAACTGAATGGGTGATGGCCCAGGTGTCTGAAAGGAAGAACAAGTTGGTGGGAGAATATCAGCAGTCACACTTTAAGAATATGTATCTGATGAGGCTTTGAGATGTCCAAGTGAGAGTGTCCCATGGACAATTGCTGATTTGAATTTGGACTTTAGTCAGAGATATATAAAATTGGGAGTCTTCAACATGCAGGGGGCATTTTAATTAGCATTTCTGCCAACACTAATGGTATTTTTCCTGGGGTCAATAAGGCACTTGGGTAACAACTTGCACTAACACAAATTAATTTCTTCATAAAAAATTTAAGCCCAGGGGATGGTGGGGTAGCTCAACAGGTTGAGTGCTTGCCCCAGCCTGTGCAAACCCATATGCTAAACTGTGACATAACTAGTAGCCGCCTGGATGGTGGCGAAGGTTCTCACCTCCCATGCGGGAGGCCCCCAGTTTGGTTCCCACCCCGCACAGCCCCACATCTATCTGTGTAGAATTAAACTATGTTGAAAAAACTGATGTACAATTGTGGAGACTGCTCAGGGCCCTCCCCCTTCTCTCTGTCTGTCTGTCTCTCACCTTCTCTCAAAAATAATAAAATAAATCTTAAAAAAAAATTAAATCCACAGAGTCAAACAATTTCTTACTTTTTTCATTAAAAGTTTGTTTTTCCAAAATTATTTGCATAGATAGCCCTGCTTTTCAGTTTAACTGTATTCCATTTAATCGCTTTCTTCATCAACCAGTTTGCATTTCCTTTTCAAAACTATTCCTACCATATCCAATCTCCTGGACCAAGTTTTGCAGATCTCAGTTATGTCAAGAAGATCTGATTTTTCTGACATTTTGAAATCAATCATAAATTTTACTGTGTGCAGCTTTAGCTGTTATCAGTTCTATTTTGTGTTGTTGGGTGGAGGAGTGATAGTTTGTCTATGTTTCTTAGGGTATCGAGGAGAAAAAAATGAGCAGTTTTATAAACAAGACAGATGGAGATGGGAAAGGAAAAAGAAAAAAAAAAAAAGTTGAGGAATACCAGAAAATGGGAAGAGAGGGAAGGAAGATGAGAGAAAAGAAGGAGGGAGGGAATGATGAGGACTGGAGGGAGCAGGCAGGAGAAGGTGCACTGCACAACACGTCAAAATACCCTTGTTTAACCAGACAAGGTGAAAAAAAAAAGAAAGAAAGAAAGAAAAAATGCCCTGCTTTAGTCCTCAGTAGACACAGATGGTTACTGGAGCCTGGGAGGAGGATAAGATCGTCCAGAGAGAGAAAATAGCACTCAAGGTCAAGGCTGGAAGGACTGCCAGATGTGAAGGCAGGTCAAGGAGGATGAGCAGCGGGCAGGACCGCAGAGAAGGAGGGGGAAACCCGGCGCGGACCCTGCCCGCGCTCGGAGTCCAGCGGAGAGCAGGTGCAGCGGTCCCGCTGGGCACCACGCCTGCCGTGCGGTCCACGTGGAGCAGGGGGAGCGGTGCTCGCGGCCGGGGAGCGGGTAGGGGACCCGGACGACGTGCCAGTGCTCGGCTCTGCTGTGGGAGAGGATCCGTCCACCATTCCTCCTCATCTCCAAGGGCCCCGGTTCTCCGCATTGTTCCCGAGCCCAGCCTGAGGGGTCACCCTGCAGGGAGTGGCCTGGAGCAAGCGGGCAGCGGTGCTCGCGTCTGGGAAGCAAGCGGCCCTTTTGTCCAGGATGGCGGCGCGGGTTTGGGTTTATGGGGCGGATCTGCTCTCACCACGTACCCCAGGCCGGCGCTGCTGCACTGCCGTGTCCCACCCCTACGCCGGCGCTGCCCCCACTCCCCACGTGTTCAGTTCTTTGTCAAACGCTCAGTTCCACTATAGGACCCCTCTCTAGAGTGACCAGATTTAGCAAATGAAATACGGAACACCTAGGTACATTGGAACTTCAGAACTTCAAACACATTTTTTTTTTTATTGCTGGAGAGAAGAGAGAGAGAGAGAGGCGCAGGGCTCAGAGCAGTCTCCATAGTGCACATCATTAGTTGTGGCATGGTTTCAGGTGGATGTGGGGTGGCAGAGCACAAACAGAACCGGGGACCTCCCACATGGGAGATGAGAACCTTCTGCTGAGCCATCCCAGCGGTTACCAGTTGCACCATGGTTCAGCATATGGGTTTGCACTGGTCAGGGCTGGAAATCGATCCCTGGACCTCGTGACTGCGAGGCAAGCACTCATCTGCTGAGCCATCATGGCATCCCCAATAATTTTAATACAATCTTTAATAGTAAAAAGATTGTTTACCTGAAATTCGAATTTAACTGGGACTTTCTGTATTTTGTCTGACAAAACCTTTCCCCTCTCTCTCCCACCTTTCTCCTCCTTTCCATCCCATCACTGCCCCAGGTCCACCTGAACAGCTGCAACCTCCTCCTACCCATCTGGTGGTCTGGCTGCTTCCACTCAGGCCCTCCCTGGGCCATTTCTATACCTACCACCAGCTGCTCTCACTACCTAAAACCGGAGGCTGCACACTGAGGACCTCTAAACATGTTTTGTTTGGTGTGGTAGTACTTTCAATCCGGACATTTCACTATAAAGATGAGATGTCTAGCTTCTCTTTCTTTTTTTTAGATTTATTTTTATTGTTCTTGACAGAGAGACAGACAGACAGAGAGAGACAGAGAGAAGGGAGAGGGCCCAGAGCAGTCTCCATAGTTCACAGCATTAGTTTTCCATATAGTTTCACTCCACAGGTGGGCGCGGGGCTGCACAGGGCAGGAACTGGGCCGGGAGCCTCCCGCATAGGCCCTGGCAAAAACTGAACTGGGGGCACTCCCCAGTTCAGCATATGGGTCCGCAAGGGTCAGAGCCAGGATTCGATCCTTGGGCTCCGGGGCTGCAAAGCGAGCGCTTAACCCACTGAGTCATCCCAGCTTCCCCTCTCTTTTTTAAAATGGGGAGCTGTGGCAGCCTTGAGCCCCACTATTCACCTTGGCTCCACGACCTGGAGCTAAGAGTGCCTCTCCTTTGTAGAAAGACCCTATTCTCCACTTCTGTGTCGCTGGGCCTCGTGCATCTCTGCAACCTGCCCTTGTCCTGTCTGAGCTTTTAAATCTTTTTTTTTAAGATTTATTTTTTTATTGTTTTTGACAGAGAAAGAGAGAGAGAGAGAGAGAGAGAGAGATACAGAGAGAGAACTGAACTGAGGGTACTCCCCAGTTCAGCACATGGGTCCGCACGGGCCGGGGCCGGGATTCGATCCTCAGTCCTCGGCGCTGCATAGTGAGCGCTTAACCCACTGAGCCATCCCAGCTTCCCCAAGCTTTTATAGATTTATTTTTATTGTTTTTTGACAAAGAGAGACAGACAGAGAGAGACAGAGAGAAGGGGGAGGGCCCAGAGCAGTCTTCATAGTTGACAGCATTAGTTTTCCGTATAGTTTCACTCCACAGGTGGGCGCTGGGCTGTGCAGGGCAGGAACTGGCCCGGGAGCCTCCCGCATGGGCCCTGGTTCAGTATATGGGTTCGCCTGGGCCTGAGCCGGGATTTGAGTCTCAGTCTCCGGGGCTGCAAAGCGAGTGCTTAACCCGCCTAGCCATCCCAGCTTCCCGTCTGAGCTTTTGACCCCTGACCTGCTGAGGTTAGATTCCCAACCTGACATGCCCTTCCAACTCAGGTGATATCTCCTGTCTCCCATCCTCTTTCTCAGTCTCTTTCTTTCCTCATCTACCTTTCCTAAGCCAATGGAATATTGAATGGCTCCTTAGCATGTCCCATGCTTCTGCCCACCCTGTCCCTGCATCCACTGGCCTCTGCACAGCAGGTGATCCTTGTTCATGTGGTCACATCCTGCTCATTCATCCTGGTCCAGGCCACATGCACATTCCCCATGAGACCCTCTGTGATCTACCCATTGGAAGGCGCTCACTGCTTCCTTTCTCTGGCCATCCAGTCATTATGATACAGAGTCTGGCAGAAGTAATGCCCTTTCTAAAGTAGTATAGTGTGCTTGAGTGTGATATTCTTGTTACAGGGTTATATGCTTATGATTTTTTAAAAAGATTTATTTTGTTGTTTGAAAGAAGTTGAGAGAGAGAGAGAGAAGTGGAAAGCCCAGAGCAGTCTCCATAGTTGTACATCATTAGTTGTGGCATAGTTTCATTCCACACAGGTGGATGTGGGTTTGAGCAGGGCAGGAACTGAACTGGGGGCCTCCCACCTGGGAGGTGAAAACCTTCACCACCACCCACCCAGGCGGTTACCAGTTGTGTCGCAGTTCAGCATATGGGTTTGCACAGGCCAGGGCGCAAATTCCAGACCTCGCAGTTGCAAGGCAAGTGCTCAACCTGCTGAGCTATCCTGGCATTCCTTTTTTTTTTTACCGTTTTAAGGCAGCCTTTTTTTTTTTTTTTTTTTTAAGATTTTTTTATTATTTTAAGAAAAGGTGAGAGAGAGAGTTTGTAGGGGGAAAGCCCAGAACAGTCTCCATTGTTGTACATCGTTAGTTGTGACATAGTTTCATTCTACACAGGTAGATGTGAGGCCACACTGGGCGGGAACTGAACTGCCATCTGGCATTGACCAGTTGTGCCACAGTTCAGCATATGGATTTGCATGGGCCAGGGTCAGGAAATGAATCCTGGGCCTCATGATTGTGAGGGAAGCACTCAACTACTGAGCTAATCCACATTCCTTATGATTTCATAATAAAAGATTTGGTATAGATTATCAGCTCATACAAAAGTAGTATAACTTCTGCCGGACCCTGTACGTTACCACTGTTTATTTCAGTACGCCTGTGTAAACACATGTCGAGGAGACAAAATGGAAAATGACTTTGGGGAACCCCAGATGAGTGTGGCTTAGCTCATGGGGTGGAGAGGCCCTTGACCCAGGCTTCAGGCAGGGATAAGAACAGGCTTCCTATAAAGAAAATATTCAGCTACCTCTAACTTGGAAGAGGCTGTTCCCAGAGTGCAAAAATAACCAGAGCAAAGGCACAGTGTCCGAGGGGGCGTGGCCCATATGGAGCAAGAAGTCTTTCTTCCTGGAAGAGGAGGGAGGGACTGAAAGGTTGTGGAACCAGATCGCTGTCTGTCCTGAAGGTCAAGCTCAAACTTTTGACCCAGTGGTTGGAAACCAGTGGAGGTTTTAAAGCAAAGAAGTTGCATAATGAGTTACTAGAATGTAACACCCACGAGGGGCGGGGATTGCAATCCGTTTTCAGAACTCCTGGTAATTACTGAATATGTAATTGTGTAATGCAGGAATGAGTGAATGAATGTGTTGCAGGAAGTTCATCGAGGAGACAGTGAGAGGACTGACTGGAATGGAAGAACCTGGAAAGCAAATTCCAGAGCTGGGACTTCCAGGTCCCCAGGGTAGATCTGCACAGAGGGGCTGCCACTGCGAGGTTCAGAGGTGGCATTATCACCTTTACTTTGTGGGCTGGGCCTTCATCTTTGCAATAACTGCATGGTGTCTGGCCCAGAGTAGCTGCTCAATAACCATTTGTTGAAACATTCAATAAAAGTACATTCTAGGGTCTGCTCAAAGACAGAGCTGCCTGCCCTTGACTCCAGCAGCACAGTGGCTGGTTGGGAATTTCCTCATTTGGAAGCTTGTTCTTACAGCATTTCTTCCCAGTTTTCTTTTGCAGATTTTGCCTCATTTGATCCTTTTCAGAACCCTGAGAAGTGGGAGCCATTAGCTCCATTTCACAGAGACACAAGTCATGGGAGGTCATGTGACTTCACCAGGGTAAAACACAGGAGAGATGGAATCCTGACCCACCCAGGTCTTCCAGTTTCCATGCTCAGGGGTCTTGCATCATTTAGCTGGAAAGATATGAGTAGTAAATGTGAAAAAACAATAGGCAGCATGTGGATTCAGTGAGAGGCGGGGTATTCATAATAAGAGCTCACATTTACCAAGCACTTCCTGTGTGTCCACTACTGCTCCAAGCACCTGACACGAGTCACCTCATTTATTCTTCAAACACTCTTTGAGCTAGGCTGGCCTTTTCTCCATATTACAGATGTGGTATTGGCAAAGTGTAAGGGGCGGACACCACCAAGGCATAACAATGCCAGCAAAAGCCTGGGAGGAGGGAAGCCTAGCCAGGGTAAGATGTACATCTATGGAGACTGCCTTGGGCCTTTCTCTCTCTCTCTCTCTCTCTCTCTCTCATCTTCTCTCAAACAATATAATAAATCTGAAAACAAAAGAAAAAGAAAAAGTAATCTAGGTAAAGTCCTTATTAAAGAAATTTAAAAAGACCCACTTCCAGTACCTTTCAGTTAACAGTGGAATGAATGTAGGAGGCCAGTGGTTCAGCCCCTGGTTCGTGGGGGTGGGCCTCCCATGCAGGAGGCCCTCTGCCTGGTGACCACCCCTCACACTATGTCAAAAAACTAATGGCGTACAACTATGGAGACTGCTCTGGGCCCTCCCTCTTCTCTCTCTCTCTGTCTCTTTGTCTCTAACTAGCTCTGTCAAAAATTTTTACTTAAAAGGATAAGATGGAGGAGGCTGGCAGGTCTGTTCTGTGAAACCCCAGAATGAAACTAAGACCAGTGGGGAAGCTGGGATGACTCAGCAGGTTGAGTGCTCGTCTTGCAACCCCTGGGTCCGAGGATCGAATCCCGGCCCTGGCCCAGGCCCATGTAGACCCATATGCTGAACTGGGGCATGCCTCCCATGCGGGAGGCTCCCTGTTAGGTTCTCACTCTGCTTGGCCCCTGCATACCTGTCTGGAACAAAACCATGTCAAAAACTGATGACATACAACTATGGAGACTCTCTTCTCTCTGTCTCTCTCTCTGTATCAAAACAATAAAAAATAAATCTTAAAACAAAACAAAACAAAGACCAGTGAAAATATGGGGGGTGAGAGGTAGGAAGGGGAGGTAACAGTGAGGTCGATTTCAGCTGAACTTAAGGCCAACTTTGGAACACCGTAACTGTTTCAAGATGCAACAGGTAATGACAGGAAGTGGCAAGTCCCTGGCATGGAGGTTGGTGCTGTTTTAGGCTGAGCCTGGGCAATGGCTTCATCCCGACTATTTAGAGGAAACCCAAGCATTGCGTGGGTAGCTGAACCACGTGCTCTTTGCGGTTTCTTTCAACTCTCTAGGGCTGGATTCTGTGCCCACAGACCGGATGCCAGGGTGAAGGAGAAGAAGCAGCTAGAAATGGCTTCTGCTCTGCTGGCCTGGAAGCCTGGAACATAGCTGCTACTAGAAGCCGAAACTTTGGAAGGAAACTGAGTCTCAGGAGGAGCTTGGTTGGTAGAAGCAACTGGGTAAAGGTGAGCACCCCTGTCCCATGCTCAGCCTGAGAAACTTCACTGGTCCTGCACGGAGCAGGCACATGCCATCTGGTCCTGCCCATAAGGCCAGAAATCTGACATGACTGTCTGTCAGAGGGAGAGGCATGCTGGAAGACCTCTAGGGGCCCTATGGCTTCGGGCCACCTGATTCCCTGACAGGAGTCTGTATGGCTGAGCTCGCTGTCCTAGAGGGACCAGTGGAGGCTGGAGCGGCAGGTGTGGGGAGGCTCCTGGAGGCAGCTGCTGTGGATGGAGTTTCTAGGTGGGAAAGGGAGCTGTGAGGCTGACATTTATAGTAAGAGACATATATTTGGTCTCCCTCCTAGTTCCTGGCACAGAGCTCCTAAAACGCTTTGAATTTCCTAAGAGATAAGACTGATAAATGCATCGTTTGAACCCTAAGTAAGGACCAAACTTGTGTTTAGAGGGTTGCACCTTTCAGTCTCACCCACTGACCTTCCTGGAGGAGAGGGGCTGGAGGTTGGATCAGTCATCAATGGCCAATTATTTAATCCATCATGCCTATATAATGAAGCCTCCATAAACACCCAAAATGATGGGGTTCTGAGCGCCTCTGTGTTGGTGAACACATGAAGATTTGGGGACAGTGGTGCCCAGAGAAAGTATGGAAACTGCAGGCCCTTTCCCCATATCCCGCCCTGTGCATCTCTGCCATCTGGCTGTTCCTTGATTATATCCTTTTATAATAAACCTGTGATCTAGTAAGTAACATGTTTCTCTGAGTTCTGTGAACTGCTCTAGCAAATTCATTGAACCCAAGAAGGGGTCATTGGAACCTCCAATCTATCAGAAGCACAGGCGACAGCTGGGATTGTAGAATTGCTTGGTGGTGGGGAAAATCCCACATGAGAATTGAGGTGCAGAATTGGAGAAGCAGACTTTTCTGAATCACTTTTTATATAGTTTTGACTTCTGAATCATGAAAATGTTTTACATATTCAAAAAGTAAAGTTAAAACGAAAAAGAAAAATGCAATATGAATAGAAAAAATGCACCTCATTATACATGTAATTAATAACATAACCATATACACTTTGGCTTTGAATCCAGTACCCATTAATGGGATATTTTCTAAGGACTGCTCAGAAACCCTGACTTTTGCTAAGGCTGTGGAAGAAGTGGTTTGGTGGTGATTTCTGAAAGGAGAGAGAGAGAGAGAGAGAGAGAGAGAGAGAGATACACGTCTTTTCTTGCATTTCCACCAGCAGTATACAAGGGTTCCTTTTTCTCCACAGCCTTGTGAGCACTTGTTGATTGTAGCCATTCTAACAGGTTTGAGGTGTTATCTCATTGTGGTTTTTATTTGCATTTTGCATTTCCTAATAGCTAATGAATTTTAGCATTTTTTCTTATGTCTGTTGGCGATTTGTATGTCTTCACAGGTGGAGTGTCTGTTTAGGTCTTCTGCCCATTTTTCAATTGAATTGTTGTTGTTGAGTTGTATGAGTTCTTTATATATTTTAGATATTAGCCTCTTATCAGAGGCATTGTTTGAAAATATTTTCTCCCAATTGGTTGGTTTCTTCTTTGCTTTGTTGTTAGTTTCTTTTGCTGTGGAATACTACTCAGCGATAAGAAAAGATGAAATTCTGCCATTCGCAATATCATGGATGGAACTTGAGATCATTATGCTAAACAAAACAAGCCAGACAGAAAAAGCTAAGAACCATATGACTCTACTCATGTGTGGAATATTAAACTGAAAGCAACAAAGAAACAAAACCTCATGCACATAGTCACTAGTTTAGTGGTTACCTGAGGGTAAGGGGGAGGGGGTGGGAGGGGATGGGAGCGAGGGAGGGGGAGCTAAATATACAGTCATGGAAAGAAAGCTGACTCTGGGTGGTGAATGCATAATGTAACGCATAGACCAAGTACCATAGAGTTGTGTACCTATGTAATTTTTACCACCATTGTCACCCTAGTAAATTGAACAACAAAAAGACACACCCCTGCGTTTGTTGGTCATTGAGTGGGCAGCGACCCCTGGAGGGCGATATTTGCCAAGCGCCTGCCCCTCAAACAGCTCTTGGGTGTTTATTACAAACGAGTTTTTCTTTTTTTTTTTCTTTTTTTTAAAGATTTATTTTATTGATTTTTGACAGAGAGAAACAGAGACAGAGAGACAGAGAGAAGGGGGAGGACCCAGAGCAGTCTCCATAGTTGACATTAGTGTTCCATATAGTTTCACTCCACAGGTGGGCACAGGGCTGCGCAGGGCATGTGGGTCCGCATGGGCCAGGGCCGGGACTCGATCCTCGGTCCCCG